>JAAGAY010132083.1:0-70683 GCA_011801015.1 Ardeotis arabs | reverse complement strand
AAAAAAAAAAAAAAAAAGGGAGGGAGGGGGACAGGGAGGGGGGAATCTCCATAGGCTTTGGTCAGAATAGGTGGGGACGGCACCTGTAGCAGCAAGGTTTGTGTTTGATCCGCAGGCATATCAAAAGCCACGGGAACAGAGCGCAATCTGCTCTGACTCGCTGTACCGTTTAGCAGGGGTAAGTACTTCCCAAGCGAACGCCGTCACTGCCACCCGCACCACTCACCGCTTCCGAACGGCATTGTGTGTCCCCGCAGCTCCGAGGGGCCCGCGAAGTGCTGAGCAGTGGCAGATGGGGACACCAGCTGATCATCTGTGACTGAAAGCAAAAGACAACAGACCTCCCTTCTCTAAAGGTGGCCGTACACTGATCTGGGTTAGGAACCGGTAACAGTTTTGCTTTCTAAAAAATCCCTTCTCAGTGTAAGTTGCAGATAGGCATGTTCACGTAAGATTTTCCATCTTAAATTTCCTTTGTCTCTTTGGATTTTTTTCCCCTGAGGTTCAACAGGGAAGAAAAAAAAAGAAAAAAAACCCCACCATTACATAACCCTTTATTCAAATGAAGGCTGAGTAGGTAACGCTAATAATGTAGGCTTTGATATTAACTCGCTCCCATCTAACTTAGACATTCAATGGGAAAATAGTTTTTCCACCACCTTTGCAATGATAACGGGGCTTCCAAAGGCATCAGAATTGTAATTTTAATTCCATCAGAATTGCTTCCCATGGGAAGGAATGTCACTGACCCTCAGAAAGCTCGCCTTTTACAGAGAGCAATGATGCGGACCCATACTGTAACATAGTTTTGGCTGTAATGAATCAGTTCCACATCTGACAACTCCCTCATAGTAAGTACTCAGCAGCAGGTTCAGCATTCCCATCTTCAGAGCTCCTACATGGAACCACAGAAGGGTTTGGGTTGGAAGGGACTTTTCAGGGCCATCCAGTCCAACTCCCCTGCGAGGAGCAGGGACATCTCCAACCAGATCAGGTTGCTCAGAGCCCCATCCAACCTGGCCTGGAATGCTTCCAGGGATGGGGCATCCACTGCCTCTCTGGGCAACCTGGGCCAGTGCTCCACCACCCTCCCTGTAAAAAAATTCTTCCTAATAGCCAATCTAAATCTACCTCCCTCTATTTTAAAACCATTACCCCTCGTCCTGTCACACCAGGCCCTGCTGAAGAGTTTCTCCCCGTCTTTCCTGTAGCCCCCTTTAGGCACTGGGAGGCCGCTCTAAGGTCTCCCTGGAGCCTCCTCTTCTCCAGGCTGAACAGCCCCAGCTCTCTCAGCCTGGCCTCACAGCAGAGGTGCTCCAGCCCTCTCATCATCTGCATGGCCTCCTCTGGACTCGCTCCAACAGGTCCACATCCTTCTGATGTTGGGGGCTCCAGAACTGGACACAGTACTCCAGGTGGGGTCTCACCAGAGCGGAGCAGAGGGGCAGAATCCCCTCCCTCGACCTGCTGGCCACACTCCTCTTGATGCAGCCCAGGATGCCGTTGGCCTTCTGGGCCGTGAGGGCGCATTGTGGGCTCATGTTGAGCTTCTCATCCACCAGCACTCCCAAGTCCTTCTCCTCAGGGCTGCTCTCCATCCATTCTCCACCCAGCCTGGATTTGTGCCTGGGATTGCCATGACCCAGGTGCAGGACCTCCTAGATGGTGCCATTGTGAATTTTCGTTCAAACGTAGCGTCTTGAAATCTGGGCAGCCATCACTACTTGCTGGCGGGGCCTGGGCAGTGGCCCGTGCAGGGGCAGGGGTGGCCAGGGACAGGGCAGGAGGGTGGGTGCCCCGCGTCCCGCAGCAGGCACGGAGAGCAGTCTTCATCCACATGCCGACTTCCCAAGAATATCCTCCCACCGGGATAGCTCTGCCCTCTGCAAAGGCCCATTCAAATAACAAACCAAGGGTCTTGCAGGGCCACGCTTCAGCTCCGTGCTTCCAAATCCTTACGAGGGGCTGTAACTCCCTCTGGAACAAATCATCTACATGCAGAACTCCGTGCTGCCTGGGCTCCCCTCGGCCGCTCCCTCGCCGGCGCAGATCCCTGCGCATGGCCCCGGCTGCGAGACGCAGCGAAGCTCTCCGCTCTCTGGAGCCCTGTGAAAATTCCTCGGGTAGCAGCTCTCTCACTTCTGGATATTTTGTTTTATGACGAGTGTTCCTTCCCTCTCTTTTTGTTACCTTTGTGGTTTTACATCCTTTTTGCTCCAAGGTTGGGCACTTTGTATGACATATTTTACTGGTGAAAGGACCTGGATTGCTGGATCAGATTTATAAAGGAAGAAAAACCTGATTACGGAGCTTTTTGGTAGTCTGGGGGTTGGGACTTTCCATCTAACAAGAGCAGCTGGACTCCGAGCTCTTTCAAGAGCAGAAATGTTGCTCCAGGTTCATTTCCACAACCCCAGAGTGCCGCATTTATTATTTGCCTGTACTCACAAACTAGTTGTGGTTACAAAAAAAGCCCTCTTCCAAACAAATGGCATTTTATCTTTTTCTCCACAGGAGAATAAGCTTGACTGCTACTTGTGCTTTGAGGTTTGGATATGATGGAGATGAAACATCTGTTAAGAAAAAAGGTGTGGGGGGGACTTTTTTCTGCTAAAAATATCATGCCTCTTTTTTTTTTTTTTTTCCACCAAACTTGAAACATGTGATGAAATTCAACTTTTAAAATATAACCCTGGAGCTACTCGAAACTATAAAAGTCTCCTCAGTATCTGAGGCAAGTCAGAATTTCCACTGTTCAAGCTGGGCTTTTATGAAGAGCAGACTTTAGGAAAAGCTGTAATCTGTCTAGGCAACAAAGGGCACTTGTTCTGCCTGGCGAGGTAAAACGTTGGGTTTCTGGAGCGACTGCGGCAGAAGTGGAGTCGACGCACACAAAAGCACCCTGACGGATACGCGCGCTTTGAATTTGGGACAGCAGCCGGCAAAAGCAATAGGCGTCTCACGGAAATTGCCGCTGTACGGCCGCGTGTGTTTGCGAGGTTCGGCGGGACGGCAGGTCGCGGTGTCTGAACGACCCAGCCTGGGTCAGGCATCCATCGAGCCGTACATCTACCTACCCATCTGTATACGATGATATCCAATTCCATCCCGACTAGATGGTTCCTATCTGAACGCACGGCAGAAACGCAAGAAGTATGCTGTCAGAAGCTGTATCCTCACGCTGGGAGATGAAATCCCTACCCTTGCAGGAGCAAGCCCATGGGATACGAACAAAAGCTTCCTGCAGAAAGCTACCAAAAAGCCGGCAAAGGGAGTGCTCTGGAACTCGGCTGCCTGGCCGGGTCAAGGTCAAGTCAAACCGGCAACTGAAGGTGCAGCAGGACATATTGCCTAGCAAATGCAGTACTTGAGGCTTCTAAAAACAAATGTGACGTTTCACGTGAAGGCAAGGAATTTTAAACAAATACACTGTCTTCCAAAATACCAAGGGCCAAAACGTCTTTCAATTACAAGAGCACAAAACTGGAGTAATTCCATGAAGACCAGCATGAGAGTATTATCTGACCCCAAATCTTTGCCTGGAAATACGCTCTAGTTTCATATGGGTAAAAAAAAAAAAGAGTCACAAGAGAGTCAGAGAAGAATGGCATTTTGACTCGCTTTTCAAAAACATGTTTAATAAAACCTCCACGAACTGTGGTCAAAGCTACAAGAAAAATAACTGGTAATAATCGTTGCTGGGAAATTAAAAGTAGAAAAGGACCTTTGTTCTTCAAGTAGAATAAATGAAACTACTGGCATTCATCATGTTTCCAGAGAGATTGTTTTCAAACTCCTGACTTGTTCCCTTATTTCATCCTTTGTTCCTGGGGGTGGATGTCCCAGGGCAGAGTTCAAGCACGTTTTCATACAGTCAGGCCGCTTTATCTCCGTACCGTACGCACCAGATCTCCCACAGATCCGCCTGAGCCCATCGGTTTGCCAAGGGACGCCCGACGGTAGACCCTGCCTCCCAGATCCTGTGCGGCAGGAGAGCGGGACGTGCAGCGAGACATGGCCCTTCGTTCACCGGTGCGAGCGACGAGCAGGGCGCCCCGGGCCTGCTGCCTCGGCTCCGCCGCGACGCTTCGCTTGCCTTCAGGAGGTGGAAGGCAAATGCAAGAGCCCTCCTGCCTGTGACGAGACCTCCTCCCAAAGCTCCGTACTTTTGCCCTTTGATTGTCCTGCTTCCCACGTGCACCCTGATCATTCAACGCTTACGTGCTGGAAGGAGGAGAAGCAGCTTGAGAGGTTTGCAGACAGGTTTTTGACAGCTATATCCATGGGTGACTTTGCCTCCCAGCAAACTAGCTCACAACTACCCCAGAGCTGAGAGTAAATTGATATTCTTATCGCTAATTGGTTCTTTTTTTAATGGTCACTCAGAAAGAGCATTCGCGTTTCTGTGAAAGAAGGAAAAGTTGCCAGTCTTAGGTAGAAGGAAAGAGTATGGAAAACCAATATTGTTATAAATACCAAGCATGCATATAATATTATTTTAAAGCTTTCTATATTTAAGGTGTTCAACTCTTTGCTTTTTTGAGGTGTTTGTTCTCTTCCCTTTCAATTACCTCAGGTTTTTACTTATTTTTTTATACATTACACACAATTAAACATTTGGCTTTCTTCAGCCACCATAAAGAATACAGATGACCTGTAAGGGTGGAGGGTTCTGGTGTGTACTATACTTTTACAATAGGACAGAGAGAGGGTTTCAGAGACAGACATGGATGTAGGAAATCCCAGGCTCTGTTCTCAGCTTTCCTATTGTGTCCCTGAGCCAAACACACAACTCACTTGCGATCAGGAATAACAACTTCCCAGCAGCACAGAACGATCCGAGCACAGAGATCAATGTGACACTATTACAGCAGGTATAGAATCATAGAATCACAGTAGGGTTAGGGTTGGAAGGGACCTTCAAAGCCCATCTAGTCCAACCCCCCTGCAAGGAGCAGGGACATCTCCAGCCAGATCAGGTTGCTCGACTAGATCATACCGACTAGATCAGGTATGATCTCCCCAGTCTGACACAGGGGATGAATAACTCAGGACAACACACTCAAAGCGTGGACAAAACACATCACCTGTCAGAAGCTGCTGGGCAGCAGGAGCTGGTGGGCCATCCACTGAGGAGCACGATACCGCGGGCGTGGGGAGGAAGCACAGCACGGGCAGCACAGCAGGCACTCTCCACACAGCAGCAGCTCAGTGTGGGGAGGAAAGCCCACCCTGAGGTGACCTAACACCCGTTTCACTGCCTCTCCGTGCGCCGCGTGCCAACACGGGTGGGAGCTGTTGGACGCTGCAGAGGTCCATGTGGAAACCCCTGGAGACCACTCACTCCTTACACACAGGCCACAGACCGCCGTTGGATGGCAACGGTCCTTCATCACTACTGACCTGGCTGCACTTGAAACAGCAGCTCTCGAACTGAAAGCTTCTGTGATCCAAATACCAGCCCCCTTCAACTGCAACAGCTAATGTTAAGAAACACTTGTACAATTTTATATTTTTTTAATTTTTTTTTTCAGCTGCCTTATGCCATAAGATTTTCCTCCCACTCATGGCAAACAGCCTACCTGCTTCTTATAATTTCCTGGATCTGTGTATAACCACAGGAAAACTTCTGCTAATCCTACCAGTCTCATGTTCTTTGGTGACTTTTATTCTCACTGCCAAACTAAGCAGTTTTCTCTTGGCACTCTCCACTGCTCTGTTGTTTTTTTTTTTTTCCCCTCATGTTCTTTGGTGCTCTTTCCAATTCGCAGTAACCAGCTTATCAGCATCCAGCCTCGGCAGGGACTGGCTGTTTGTCAGATAACGGTGCTTGGGTCACCCTGAAGCTGAAGATATTTTTCAGAGCGGGCTCACTGAGTAGGAAAGGGTGCAGCAGAAATCTCTTGATGGCTGAAAAAAACACAGCCGGTGATCCCCAGTCTGAGGGGATCACATAGCATATACTCAGCACAGCAAATCTACGGTAAGTGCGCAGGATTAGCAACAAGGCATTAAAACGCAGAGCTCCTAGGAAGAGCACTTGTAAGACAGAATTATTAGCACTGTTTGCAGTGTCAGTGATGAACAGGTACTTGGTTTGAGGGACTCTCATCTTCTGCAAAGCACCAAGCCTGCATCAGTAGTGCTAGGTAGGCAAAAACAACGCTGCGGAGATAAAGCAACTTTGCCTGTGTGCAAGGCGCAATCTATGTCTCTTCTATAAACTCACTGGAATTTCATGTACATAACATACAGAAAATTATTAGAAAATAAAGGAAATAACCATCATAACTGAAGGAGCATGCAATTTGAATAACTGCCCTTTATTAGCCGCTCACGGCTCAGCCTAGCACAAGGACATGAATTTCTGACAGCTCAGAGAGTACCGAAGTATGGTACAAAGCATCTCCCACGCAAACAGAAGGTTGGCTAAAACTAGTTAAAATGCTTGTTCAAGTTCTCCTTTGCTGACAAAGGCTCATTAAACCACCAGTTTGTTCTTTACAATGGGCTCCGTGTCTGCTTATCAGTTCTTACTGAAGTCAAAAATAACATCACAGCCTTTCATGGTGGAGCTCTGGTAACCACGCCTCAGCTCCCACTTCACCACAGATTCCCTGGACACCAGGGAGGAGGAGATGAAGGACTGACTGGACATACTAGAAACATCTTGAAAAACATCATAATACTAAGAATATAATGAATTCTTTTTCTGCTTTGCTGAATGCAGCATGCCTTACTTGCAGGTTTAGAAATTCCATAATGTCTTTTAAATGCATGAAAAGTGCTACAAGTAGCTCTTTTACAGACACAACATCACAACATTTTTTTTCAGCAACAACATGTGCTTTGAACTCTGCTAGAGAGCTCTCGAATATTTATGGGCAAGAAGATGACCTGAATAATTTTGTCCTTTCTGGTACCAGACGAGGGAACATCTGACATCTAGGGATTTGGGTACATCCGGTTTGGGAAACATCAAAAAATGGGTTTGTTGATTCAGCTCAAGCTCTGTCACTATTTTCAGCAGGATTTTGGATATTGTGTTCAGATAAGGCACCAGGAAGGCTTGGATCTTCTCCAGTCTTCTGTTGAGAGAATAATCATCAAGACATCACCCTCAGCTGACAAATGAAACACGGAACAGATTGCTAACAGCGTAAGAGACAGTGTCTATGACAGGTACAGGACGGGACTGATCTCATAGAGATGCAAGATTTCTGGTCAGCAGAAACCCTTAAGTCATACTTTTCAGGAGGACAGTGGCAGGAGAAATCACATCATCACATAACTGACTGGGATGATAGGTTAGATGTCTCCTGAGCTTAAGGACTTCACCTTGAACTCCAAAAGGCAGCTGAAGCAGACTGACAGCTACAGACCATGGGGCTCTAAGGACCTTGTATGGAGAAAGGTAGGAAATTGCCTCTTGTCCACGCTCAGTCTGTGTCAGAGGGAGATGTTCCTGCTTCTGGCTCAGATGTCAGGAACAGGGACCGAACAGGCTGCTCTGAAAAGCTTCTAAACGTTCAAGTGATAGGATGGAGGAACCTCAGTTCTCTCGATAAAGACATGGAGTGGTCAAGATAAGAAAGCTCTCCTGGTCTACAGGCTTTATCTGTGAAAATGTCCCAAAAGGTCTGGGGAAAGGAGGTGAAAAAGCTCTGGAAAACAAGAGCCAGACTCTTGAAGGATTCATTAAAAAAGCTTACTTACACACTGAAGAGCAGAGAGAGAACCTGGATGTCGTTACTTAACACACTAACTGCAGATACCTTTCTGAGCCACCTGCCTGTCTCCATGATGGAAGAGCAACTTGCTGTTTGACGCCACGTTCAATTCCCGCCTGCCATTTCAGCTCCCCCACTGAGACTAAATGAAAAATACCTCCAAAGTTCTGTGCTAGGTCTTGTGACTTCTTGCAGAGCCACCTCCAGTCACTCAGTTCTGGTGACCCACTATTCTGTCTAGGGACAAGGAGGAGAAAATGCAAGTTCTTCTGTCCTAGACGTGAGGAGTGACAAAGCACATGCAGAAACTGCTGGGCAAGAAAGTTCAAGCACGAGAAGTTCGTACACAGCTACAGCAGATTGCAGAAGTACTCTAAGTTTGGCCAGTGGAAGTCTCTGAAACGCACTGCTGAACTTGGAATGAAAGTTACACACAGAACCTATATCCAGTATGCCAAATTGTTGGGTAATTAATGGAAGAGGAAGAAGGGAAACAGAGTAAGAGCAACATAAGAGACTGAGGTTTCCACTGGTGTCTCTTATCTAAGGAAATCACTGTCCATGTCAGAGAAAACCCAAAAATTTCAATTTAGTTACTTGCCCAGCAGCAAAATCAAAGGCAGGTGCTGGATATAATGGACAGTACTGGTCAAACCGTTTCTTTCTGCACAGCGCTGGGTAAACAGAGTCGCCACTATTGAGTTCTAACCTCTTGTCATGCGGCAACGTTGAGTCAACAATCCGCTCTCATGGCTTAATGCTTTTGATGTTTACTTTGTTCTTTCTATAGTTCAAAAGAAAGCACTAATGCACTGGTCCTCTTACCAAATACAATCTTAATCCCAGAATCCCGAGCCTTTTGCTGTTGGCCAGTTAAGTCTGTTAAGACGAAAGGATTTGATCAAGCTTTACATAACAACACAGAAGTTAAATCCAGCAAAGAGAGTTCTTTTTATCTGTACTGCTCAGACAGCTAAGAGGGGGAAAAAAGAGAGGGATAAAAAAATTAAAAAAAAAAAGGTAATGAACTTGGCTATGTAAAACAAAATAAGGAATTCAATTATTTCTCTTATTGCCACTTTGTCTTTTCAGTGAGAGCCTTCTAAAGATCTTGGATTTATTCTCCGATGAAGTGGCTGAGTGTGAAGGCTGTAACTTTCCCCTAACCCAGAACAACTGTGGCACCTGCTGTGCTTTTTTGCAAATCTGAGAAATGTGTCTTTTTCATTTTTTTCCATCCCTACTGTGTATTTATCGAGTCCGTTGATTAGACCCTTGCCTGGTACTTGGTAGAGCTGGGTTCAAGTCTTTGTTTCGCCATCCGCGTCCTTTGGGAGTTCAGCCCAACCAACCGCGTTTGGGCGTGCCACAGCTCCCCGTCCCTGAAACTAGTCATAGGTGATGTTGATGTTATCTCATGACGCATGAATGTATAATCACGCAACATACATGTGTTACGCCACTACATATGTAAAGATTGTGAGGTAGCAAAATAAAGGCAGAGGAGCTATTTTAGATGGAAAGATTAATCTATTTTCTAGAGTATTAATTACATTTTCACACAAAACATTTCTACGCAGAAAAGAGCTACGAGAGAGGTCATCTTGTACCTAAGCCACACAAAATCCAAGCTGTGCCTTGACAAAGGTCTCAAATCACGTTTCAGCTTCACTTTATACTATCACTATCATCCAAAAACATGATGCCAGTAGAAAGTACAAAGTTATACAAAAAGGGTGGAAGCATCCTGCTTTAACACAACGCTTCCCGTACCATCTGTTAATTCTAAGAAGATTTTCAACACCCCGTTCAAGAGCGAAGCGGCTAACGCTGTCCCCAGCATGGAAAGCACAGCCTGGAGATGGGAGGGCAGAAGGGACGAGGACCAAGCCTTGGCAGCCTGCACCCGTGTTCCTGAGCACTGGGTGGGCACCATCACCCGTCTCCCAGCCGGGCAGATGCCACAGAAGAGCTCTTCCCCGGTGGCAGCACACCAAGAAAGGACCACCTGCCGGTATCGGAATCTTCGCTACTCAGCTGCCTCACAAGAAACGCGACGCATCACAGGTAATAACGTAAAACTGCTGAAAGCCTGAAATTACAGTAGCCTAAAAGGTTTTACACCCTAATCCTGCTGCTGACTAGTTTGGAAATATCATATATTGGATATTACGTTTGCTAGGCAAGACAATTCTACACAACAAAGTAAGAAATAATTAGAGGCAAGGAAAGGTAGAATGGGAGACAGAAAAATGGAATTATTCACCTCGCTGACACTTAATATCCTGTGTTAAGCAGATTTTGCTACAATTCTGAAAATTAAAGACCCACCCTTTATTCGAGTTATGTCCTGCTCTGAGCAGAAAGGAAAACCGCGTAGAGATAAATCCTGGAACGCTTACAACAAACGCTGGCACAATCATGGCAAGCGTTATCTTGCTTTTGTGTTTCACAGCAGCCTGCAAAAGCACCAGCCGAAATGGAGCTCCTATGCCACAGGCATGTACGAGGGAACGCTCTTTGGGAACTACAGGCACGACAGAAACACGGGATCCATGAAACGCAGTACATTAACACATTTCACAGGTAAGGAACCGGAAGACAGACATTCCTAGCAAAGAGAATTTCCAAGTCCTGTTTAGACAGGAGTCTCTAGCACCAGAAACAAACAACGGGATTATAAAAGGACAGAAATTTCCCAGTTAAGCTCAACACAGTTCACTGCTGTAAATAAGCTGGAGGTATTGTTTCACTAGCTTGTGATACATACCTAGCACACAGCCCATGCAACCACCTGTTAGACCAGAGTTTCCCAGCGCGTTTCTGAAGTTTCATTTCCTTGGGTTTTTTTTTTTTTAAAAGAATGAGCAACAATGCCCTCAAATTAATGCCCAACTGGCGTTCGAGGTACCTCAGACATGTCCTCTGGCACGCAGAATACAGTGTCCACACTCAAGGTCCCCAAAGGCCCTTCGCACCACAACAACGACTGCATCCCCGTGCAAGGAGAGGCCTGATCACTCTGGAAGAGATGTGATGAGCCTTGGAAAGAAGCAGTTATCTGAGGCAATAATGATTCCAGAGAAATGTACTGAGTGAGAGTCTCTGGTCTTGATCAGAAATTAATGCAGAGTTTCTAAGTCCGGTTTGTGTAACACAGAAGGCTGCGCGGCGTGTCACAAAACCCAGCGCTAACGCTTGCAGTGACTGCATTTATCACCTTTGCTGGGGACAGTAATACTCACTACGGCCACCAATGCCAGGAGAAGTACCTGGAAAAAAATTGTGAGACCCTAAATTAAAACCCTTGGTCCCTATGACACAACTGGGTGACTTTTTTGGATACTAGGAGGGCAGCGGTAGGAGATACAGAGCTAATACTCTATTCCCATCTCAACAGCTTTGCCAGGCAAACGACACATCAGTGCCTCCAGAGCTGCACTCTCACACACGCATTCTCACACCGACTCACTCCGATATCCCTTCATAGTAACCAAGAAATGTTCTTTAAATACCTTCTAGATGAAAGTGTTCATCACCAATACTGTCTCTGTAGCCTTCCCCAGACAAATCCTGTTAAAAAAAAAAAAACAAAACAAAACATTAATGGCAAATATACTATATACAAAGTGTTGAGGTGTTAAGAATATGTATTTATCATCGCCAGGATTAATTTAAAACACTAACAAGAGCACAGAAGTTGATTTCCACGAAAGAAGTCAGTCACTTTTGTAGTGGCAGTCAATGCACTTGGTGCTATTTTCCAACACTCTGGACATACTTTGGGATAAAAATTTAATGGAGATGAATAGCTTGTAGAGGGGAAAGAAAAAAAGAAGTGTTCATATTCAAACCCTTTTACAAAGCAGATTAATCATTTAGCATTTCAGCGTTCTGTCAATCAAGCAAGATAAAAAAACTCCAAATGCAAACGATAAAGGAGAAATAAGCCCTTCACTGCCCACAGAGGAATGTTATCACTCGGTTCCACCAACAAACAGGAAACTGTCATATGCCAGAGGTCACCCAAGAAAAGCAGATACCAGGCTCTGAAGAGCTGCCTGATCCTTCAGTCCCGAAACCAATGAGATTTTGTCAGCCCCTGAACGTCTTAAGCTGATGCCATAGACATGCAGATGATCTTATCTCAGACCCCAAACCCATTTCTCTAATGGTGCTGAAGTAGTAATAAAGGGCATCAGCGGGATTTGCAGCTAATCCCACGTACCAAGCCCCTGAAGAGGTCTCTCACTCTCTCATTAGCAGACCCTTCCAGCTCCATCCCCTCATCCCAGCTAAACCATAAGCAATGCCAGCTACCCTCACGTTCGGCCTTCTCCTGCTTGTTCTGAAGGCTCCAACACCACCGTAACATCACTGATCTTACATAACAGCCTGGCTCCCTGGATTCTCCACAAACGCTCTCTGTGAATAGTTACACTGACAAAGATGGATGTGGTCCTAAAAAGCTGGCGTGCCGCGCTCACGGCCTTTTTAACGGCAAATCTGCAAAAACACGCCAGGAGCACGGAGCCAGCGTGCCCAGCCCCAGCCTGGCCACTGGAAGCTGGCAGTACAGAGCTTTTTGCACAAGGTAAGAACAAGGGAATAACCTGTGCAAATTAACATCTAGCTGTACTCATTACCTTAACTGTTAAGGAATTTCACCACGATAAAAGCAGTTCACCTCTTTCTCTGGAAAAAGCTGACAAAAAGTTCTTTTCTGCCTTCCGCATGCCCAAATGTTAGTCTTTGAGATTACTTATCAGAAAGTAGCTAAGCCATAAAAGCATGTCTTCGGAATTCTTCAGTATCAATTTCTGCAACAGCATTTTAAATATTAGATGTCGCAAACACTACTGGATAGCTAGCCCAAAATATTGTTCTGCTCCTGAGCAGACACCCTGAAATAAATTTAAAATCACGGACCAAACGGCTCCGAGAAACGCTGGCAGCTTGGCCCGGGACGCTAGGTTTCTGCACAGCGTGACCTTGCTATTAAAAGCTGTCATTCTGGATTTACCTTCCCAAGAAGCAAATCACAAAACCTATTCTGTTGCCTTGAGTTTTTGTTCCAGAAAAAAAGGTCTCTTTTTTGAGCATTTGCTGATTAATATCAATCATTACCATAAAAATTATGGAAGAAATGGACAGTGAATGAAAAGAAGCCATTACAAATGGGCACAACTTGTCAGATGGCTGCAAGAAGATGGTCTTTCCAAAGCCCTGTAAAAGTTAGCGTACTTTCGTTTGACCAAACTCCCCCAGGTCATTATTTTCCAGGCGGCTCTGAGAGCACACCCCTGACTGCTCTCGGAGACCACGGGTACGCAGGAGTGACCATGCGGGCACCTCTGCTCTCTCCCACAATGTTTAATATTTCATAACTCTTTGGGTTTTGTTTTGTTTTGGTTTTTTTTTTTTTTTTTACTAATCTGAGAATTCCTACACCCTCCCTCTTGGAAAAAAAAAAAATTTTCTGTTACCCTGACCAGCAAGCATGCCATGAGCAGGTATGATCCTACCGGTGATGGACCTCTGAGGAGAAGACCCACTAGCTGGTAGCCTTCAGCTCTTCAAATTCTAGCAAAGCAGGCAGTGCATCTGGGTATCAAATGCTGCCTGTGAAAATGCTGCCATTAATCTCATCCTCTACAAAACCCGTAGGTCGTTAATTTTTACAATTGTTCAAAAGATGTCACTTAAAATGAGCATGACCTAAACCCCACCATCAAGTAACTCAGCGGAAAAGAGGGGAAGACAGAAGTGTGCAACAGCAGAGTGAAGCATTAATATTCATTAAGCCAGCCGCCTTATTTTCTCATTTCTAATCATTACATGGGTCTTAAGTAAATACGTTTTATATTCCAGTCTAGTTTCGTTCCTCTAGCTCCTAGTTATTTAAGTTAAAGCAGTAACTTCATGCAAGCAAATCTCCAGTAAGTGTTTCTGCCAAATCAAATTATTATAAATTAACAAATTCTCAGAAAGTGTTTTTATGATGAACATTTTTTTTTTACTACACTGAGCATTCCTGTACCCTCCTGCTCTCCTGGAAAAAAAACATTTTCTGTTACCCTGATGAGCAAACATGCCATGAGTAGGTATGATCCTACTTGTGATTACTGTAAACGCCACATAAATGACAATCCATCCTGAAAGTGATGAGAGCATCGTTTGAATGTTGTTTGAGTGTTTGTGACACATTTGAGCAGAATTCCTCAGCTCCCACCCAAATGTGTTCCTCTGTGTAAGATTATGACATGCATTACCTCTGATAGACAGACGTGTATCTGCAAAAGGTGTGGGCAACTCTAAGATTTCACAGGAAAAAAAATGAAGGGGGAAAAAAAAAGAAACTATATCATGCATCTTATTATCATTAACCCTTCTGCCAAAAAAACTGCAAGAGAGTTACCGGAATATTTTTAGCATTGCTCAGAGAGATGTCACAACCTGGATAAATACTAAAATGCACCTGCTTGAGAAAAGGGTTCTGGACAGTGCGTGTAAACTCACATTCCACAGAGAAGTACAAAAGCTGAGCAAGCATCAGAGACAACAATTCTGACTGCAGCTCGTGCTGCACAATGGAGCATTCTCCCAGTAACCTGTACAAATTCTCCCAGTAACCTGTATAAATCACCCTAACGTGAATAAAACGGCGCATCTACCCCGAGTGAGCCAAATCCCGAAAACAGACTAGAGCAAAAGAAAAAGCGTAAATGCACTAAGACATAACTCGCAGCTGGAGAAATTCTAGTGGGCAGCGAACGCGACAGGCAGGTCGGAGCGCTGGAGTACAAAGGAAGCGCAGGCTCGAGGGGATGAAGGCACAGCAGCGGCTCCATTGTCTGGCCGGGCTCCGCGCCCCGTGCAGCTGCAGGAGCCCGGCCCACGGCAGCAGCGGTGCCCGAGAGAGCAAAAGCAGCAACGTTTAGGTCACAGGTAGTCGTATATCACTGTCCTGACACGACGCGTTAAATCGCAGTGCCGCGTGCTCCAACTGGAACACTGAGTCATGAAACAACCAAAACCAGATGTACCCTGTGGAATACTGTGTAAGTGAGGGCAGCGAGCACCTGAAAGGACAAAGGAAAGAAACATTTACGTAGAAGGATGACTCCAGCGTGCCGTTTCTATAGGGTGCTGAACAGGAACCCACCTAGAGCCAGCGTATCCACCTCCCCGGGCGGTTCCCCGATAAAAAAGTTGGCCTCCGTTAGCTACCAACAGAAATCACATCATGTTACTGAGATCCAGGCTCAAACATCTGCTTCAAAACTGCACAGCTGGCGGCCTGGCCTGGGCAGAAATGTATCCTGTTCTGGTAGGTGTCGCTGTTCTCAGCTCAGACTTAAGAGGGTGGGGTGGGGAGGGGGCTTAATTAGCACAACTCCCTCAGAAATGCTGCTGAGTATACACATACCCGAGGAACAAAAACAATATTTAAAAGCTCCCACACCCCAGGGCTTCTATTCAGCGGGTTACAAGTCAGGCAGTCGTCACTCGCTTCCCACCTTCATGTGCAATGAGACTCCGATGAATTCTAACTCGCTGGGAATTTTACTTTTTAACCCCAACCTCAGCCCTAACCACCCTGTGCAGTTCTCTTACTGATCCAGGTCTCTGGAGACTAACGGCCAGACACTCACTCCGGGGCTCCTTTTGACCTCCTTCTCACCAGCCATCTGAACGTGCTGCCATCCCAGTCCTCACCCCTCGCGCTGCTTTCATCGTTTTATTCCTCCAACGCCTCCGCTTGCTCCCTTCCTGCACCCACACTGAGGCTGAGCTCCTCATCTTCACCTCCCAGGCTCCGTGTTACGGTGTTTGCGTTCGCATCTCCCCGTTCCACCTCCTAGCCCCTATGCCAACCAATTCCGTTGACCTTGGCCACCACTCTGACTCTTCCTCCCTGTCCCAGCTCTGCCTTCTCAAGCCGCTCTCCATGACACCCAGCAGCCAGCGCGGAAGAGCTGAGGCTGCGGGATGCAAATAGTGTGCCACGTTTGGACTAACATGGTGTTAAACACAGTTTTACTTTTGGTGTGTTAGAGATATGGATGTATATCAGATATATCAAAGGATAACCTCTGATTTAGGTAGGCTGCCAGGATAACAAGCACATTTTTAAAGTCTGGACCCCTCTACCCCCTGTGTTACATCACAGCCAATATTGTGTTAATTAAGGTTTCCTAAAAGGTGTTGCTCTTCTCAAGTAGAAACAAGTTGCTTTAATGAGATGTTTGAAGGAGGAGAAGTAAAATCCTTTCATTTAGCCTTAAGATACTCAATTTTACACATTTTTGGCAGAAAATACGCACACATTTCCTGTTTTAGTGAAGTTGTTATCAAGGTATCATATCCACCACTTTCTCCCCAAGTAAAACACACGCAAAATGACAAATTGTCAACCAAGAAACCTTGCCTCCCCATTTTTAACCATCTGACCAAAATATGTATTTTTTTCTCTCTTGATTCTCACTTGATGCAATAAAGTCCCAGTACTTTTGGGAAGAGCAAAGTTGAAGAAAGGCGTTTCACAACAGGACTGCAAGGGATGAGATATGTGGTAACATCTTGTGGAGTCGATTTTATAATGGTTTTAGAGTAGCTGCCAACAAGAATGCCATGTCACCTACGCACAAACTTCCATTCCTGATGTAGACAAAGAACAATCCCAAGAAACAGAGGTTCAAGAGGAGGAGGATGCTCTTGGCCTTTCACCCAAACGACAAGAGCTCTGTCAGCTGTGGAGTGGCTATTCCGAACACTCTGGCCTCACTTGCAGGAAATGTTTTTCCAAAATAAGTCTGATTTTCATATAGCCAGCCCTCAGCAGATTTTGAAAACCAAGTCTCTTGAAGATGCTTCAGGAAACCCATCCAAAACCCAAAGCAGTCATTATTATTGTTTTACTTTATTTTTAACCTTCTATGAAGAGGAAGAGACAGAAGGCGCTTTAGAAAAACAATTGATGGGAGGAAACTAGTTCACTTTTGGGTATCTGAAATTTCCCAGGAACCAGAAACAGCCATGCGTTACGATGGCGAACTCAAGCCCTTTCACTACTAGGAAACCCATTCACACCTCAAAAACAGTATCATTTATTTTAGGATACTGCAGGTGGAAGTAGATATTCAGATATCTGAGGCAAACATCATTCTTTACAAATACAGCTTCACAGCCAGGCTTAAAACTCAAAAATAAAATAAAGAAATAAATAAACTGGCTGTAGTCAGAGGAGCTTGGAGATGACATTGTGCTAGGTTAGCAGCTTCCATGCACACAAACTCACGCGGACAAATAAAAATAAAAGTGGAGATTTGCACACACGATTTTGTGCGACCACCACTTATAGGCAAAAGGTGAGAACGGGTTTTGGGCATGCATTTGGCTCTCTCCGCATTTGGAAGTGAAGCCTTCATATTAATATTCTCTTTCAGAAACGCCTGAGGATTGCCCTGGTAAGCCTCTTCAAATAAACCATAAGCTTCTGCCCTACAGTCTCCTGTTTAGGACAAGAGCTTCCCTTCCTCCCCTGTTCATACACAGCCCACACACACAGGGCCTTACGCAGTATATATTCTAAGCATCACTGTAATGAGAACTGAAACCGGGCAAACACAATTAAGAAATAAAGCATATACCACACAGAAAAACACTACAGAGCAATACACAGTTACGCCTTGGATTAAACCTAATACTCTTTCTCCTACAGCGTATTTTACCTTTCCTTCCGCAACCACAAGGTTTTTCTTTTTCTTTTTGAGTTTGCCATTCCAGACCATTTAAGAATAAAGATAAATCACCAGGATTCACCTTTCTGTAAAGAATGTGTAAAGCAGCTCACGCTTAGAGAAGAAGTCAAGGCGACCAACATTAAAATACACATCACAACAGCAACAATGCACTTTGGAAAGCAGAAGCAGCAAGCTCAACTTCTGCAATGTTTTCTTTCTCTGAAATAAGAGCCCAGTGCTCTGTGATCCATTACAGATGGGTTTTTCTTCCTTGACCACGCATGGAAGCCTCTCTCAGATAAAATTTCTTCATAACATCATCACAGCAGGTAGAGTTGTTAAGAAAACAGATTTCTCCTCTAAGATCTCTGAAAGATGATCTTGGGTGGGTTTAGCTGCTGCGGTTTAGGATTTTACTCCCTTTGGCCATGATGGCCTCTATGGCCAACGGTATGGTCTTCCTAACAGAGACAGCAGAACTCAAGGGGTGAGGCTGCCGAGGAAGTGAAAGTGCACAGCAGATGGACAATCGCACAAAAGCCTTCACAGTGGATGTCTGAACGATTAAGAAAGGAAACGTGGTACTTTATACTCCAAGTTGCTTGCAACACGCAGCTGAATCTCTTTGTCCCAACCCAACACCCAGACCAGGCTTTCCAACAGGATAAAACACAAATCCTTTCTTCATTCTTCTCAGGTACTTCTTTTCTCCAGCCTAGGAAAATCAGGCAAAATCTTCTACAGAACAAAAATACCCCAGCAGTAATAGCTTAAAATACTATGGACTTGATTAGTATTACTTGTAGCCAGCAAAAAAGCATCAACAGATAAAATCCTCCAATGTACATTAAGACCTGTAGACAGCAGATCCATTTAGGATACAGTTTTATTGAGATTGTTCCAGTTCCAAGACAGAACATTACTATTTCCATGACGTTTTTCCCCTGGATTCCACGGATCTTTAGAAACTCTTGCTAGGTGTTGCAAAGCGACATCTTCCATTAAGACTGTTACTGAAATTCTGGAACTATTACAGCTTCTCCTTTTTAAGGTGATAGGGTGAGACAGTTTTTCAAGGACTTCTGCCAGATAAGAGATGACATAACTAAAAGCAGCTCTACGAATAATAGACTTATGGATTCAGCGGTTACTTTCCAACTGAAGGGTCCAATCATCTCCAACTAAAAAAGATCGTCAGTCTTTGAGATTAAATAGGACTGAAACAAGAAATGACTGCTTTTTGCTATATTTAAATTCACTTTGAAGCTACTTCAGAAGGATAAGTGAACTCACTCTACAGATTCAGCTATTTATCTCACGTTGTTCCTCCAGCTATCCTCTAATCTCCTTGCCGATGGTAAAACCAACTGTCCCATGTCCCCCAAGATCTTATCTTCAGCATAGATTATCCTGATGAACAAGTCTAAGGACAGGAATGAAAGAGGACAAATCTTAACTCCCAGCCTGGAGAAGCTCAGTAACTGCTCCAAATTGCTTATTTTGGGCTGCTTCACCACAGCAGACAGATGGGCGTAGCTGTGTAATAAATCTGATTTTCTGTTCAGCTTCCTTTCACGATAGATTTGGTTACCAAGAAACTCTAAAAACAGACTTAAGTGCACTGAGGTGACTTTACCCAGGCAGACGCTGGGAAACACGCATGTAGAAAATGGCTACGGAGCTTGACTACAGAACTGCAGACTACAGAATAATAACTCGTTTAAGATGCAATCACTGAAACCCAGGGTACTCTTTCCACCGACTTCAAGGACCATTACAGCTTTAACACGCCGCATTCTGAACCCTTCTTGTGATAATAACCCGTGTCTTCCTCCATGGCCCGGGTTTTCACACAGCACACGGCCTCACAGCTCCCCTAGAATGATAATCAATGCTCCTCCAGTACGTTTATGGCTCAGAGTCTTTTCCTGCGAATGGATGACGTGTATTTATGCAGCTGGAGGAAACCTGGATTCAATAACTGCTCCACCACAGACTGACTGTGTGGTGCAGGGCAAGCCGCTTAAATCTCGCCGTGCCTTCGTTTTTCAAGTGTAAAACGGAATTCTTGATGCCCACCTTCGTAAAGAGCTCTGAATCTCCAGGATGAAAACAGACCCCGCTGAAGAATATTACCTTGTTAGGAAGCCCAGGTGTGCGACCCCGGACACGTACACTAACGTCGATCCATAAATCTGTCAGCAGGAGGTGCTGGCAAAACAGATGGTTCGCATTCCTCTTTGAACCACCTCTTTGTCCCCAAAGCCCAGGTACGTCAACTAATTTTCTAACTGGTCAGGGTTTTAACGGGTCAGGAAGTCACCGTGAAGCATAATGCCACCAGCATCATTGCTAAAAACGGGGCCAACAAGGGGAAAAGACCGACGCAGAGGTCTCTCTGACTCTCCTCTACTCCCTGGCACGCAGGACAAGCGCTGCGAGGCTCTGCAGAAAAAGATAAAAGAAAGAGCAGCACTCATCCCCACACATTCCTGTGAGCAGGGCAGCACCAGCGGCCGTGCCTGAACGCTGGCTGATGCTGTGCACACCGAAACAGACACGTGGTTTTTAATTACAGGCAATAAAAACCCACAGACACACCATTTCAAAACCTGATTTAGATGAACAGTTGCATGTTGACCCACAGGGTCAGGAGGATTACAGGCAAATAAAAAGTTCACTTCTAAACAATTTCTTTTTTTTTTTTTTTTCACTGAAGAGCTACCTCTATTATTACAAATTTCGAGTCCCCACCTCAACAGCTGAAAACCAAGGACAGGGTCTTTTCCTTGGAAGTGTTGCTGCAGGGCTGCGGCAGGACTTCTGCCGCTGGGAGGGAGCGCTGGGGCGGCCGGCCGGCGTGCGGGACCGGGACCGTCTGCCACGCACATTCCCATAAAAGGAATCACAGGGCCAGAGGACCACATCAAAGCCACGGCGTTCAGCAGATTTCCCCTTCCCCTCCTCCTGCGTCTTTGAGACGGAGACTTCATACTGCAGAATTTAATATCTTTCTCCTCCCTCCCCCCACCAGCCCTTTTGTCTGCGTCTCTGTTCTCTAAGAGCTAACAGATGTTGATGCCATATAGTTTCAAAGAAAACTTTTGATGCCCACATAACTCATTACAAGTAATATATTCCAAGAATGCTTGTAGCTCAGGAAACACCGGGGTGAAAAAAACAGAGGAGAGAGGGCAAATGGCTACACTGAGTAAGCCTTGAGAGAAAATAAATAGTTCACTTCAAAGTCATCAGGGAATTCTTTAACAAGCTCTTTCTTCCGCAAAACACAGAGCAAATTCAGCTGAGCCTAGAATTCCCAGAGGGAAAAAATACAACCAAACCCCAGATAAACGGCAAAGCAGAGGGACGCAGCAGAGAGACGCAGCAGAGAGGTGGCCCGGCTTGCCCAGCAACGAAGCGCGGCGTTCTCTCTCTCCCAAGCAACCTGCGCCGTGCCAGGGCACAAAAGCACCGTTGAAAAGCTGGGACCATCAACAACGACAACACGGAGAGCCCTAAAAAAAGGGCCCTCTGCGTGGGATGAATGGAAGCGGTGAGGAGGCCGCTCAGCTCACGGAGCCCGTGATCCCAGCCCTACCACACACGCAGGAGGACACGTCGCCAATTGTGACCCAGTTCTAGAGGAGGAACCCTTGCTCGTTTAGCAAAAGCAGGTGATGGCGTTTTTCAGGGCAGGCAGGTCCATGCTCTTAGCCGGTTTCCGGGGTTACATCTAAGATGCAACCCTTCGTAAATTTTTCTAGCAGGTATCCTCCCCTCCCCTGCTGCTTTGGCACACAGCTGCATCCTCCTCCTCCTCCTTTGGTGAGGAGCCCCCCAGGAGTCACCAGGGTTGGTAGGGAGAAGGGTTGAGAAGAGGGGGGCGAGGGCGAGAATGCGATGACATCAATTTCCACAGCAGGAGGATCAGATTGCATCATCGCACACAACTTGGGGCCCGCTCTTTCATCCCTGATGCGGGCAAATTTCCCATTGAAGTCCGTGGGGGACTCGCCGGCGCGAGGGCTGCGGAATCGGCTGTTCTGTGATCGCGGAATTAGAAAGCAGCAGGAAGCCACACCTGGAGCACCTCTCCCGGCGGTGCTCTGCCCTCCATCGGGACGGATACGAAATCCAAACAAAGGGAAAAATATAACAATGATGTTAAATTCCTTCCCCCCCTCACACACAAACTCCTAAAAAGCCCCCACCGCAGTTATTGTGTAGAAGTCTTTGTGAAGTTCCCAGCAGTGGACTGCAGATTTTGCACAAAACAAGTAAAAATGAGGGAGACACTATCGGGGAGCGGAGGCTGGGGAACAGCTCAGGAAAACCAGAATTAAAATCTTCTATCAGATTTGTTTAGGATAAAATGTAGTTCCTTGTAAAATGATTCCTCATTGTCTCTCCTGCCTCCCTGTCTGGGGATGGATCATCTCCTTCGGGGAATAACAAGGCAGGCGTCCTCAAGCCTTGTGGCTTTGTAGGGAAAATACCGTGTGGCTGAGGTCATCCCCCAGGATCCAGGGCGGCAGGAAGCTTCAGCGCGAGGGCAGACGGCGCAGCCGCCCAGGTAACTGAAATCCAGTCTGCGGGCTCGGAGCCTTCCGCAGCGGCAGAGCGGGGCCAAGAGGGAAAACGTCAGGAGAAGACAGGGACAACATGGAAGTAGAAAACATTACTGACCACGCAGGGAGAAACGCATGGAATCAGAACATTTTAAAGTCTACTCCACAAATTCAAAAGCTGACTAGACTCTCCCAACAGCACACCAGGAAGATCTGGGTTCTAGGTTTCCTCAAACACATCCAGACCAAGGGGACCATCCCGTGTACGGAGCAGCTGCAAAGCCCTACCAGAACCACTCGCACTACACATCCCACCGCGGCAGCCCTCCAGTCTCCATCACTCGGCAGGTTCTCAGCTACTAGGAAGCAGCACTCAGGCCAGGAATGGCCTTCAGAGTACGCTGCATGTTTTGCCAATGTTTTTTACAACTGTCAAATAGCATATTCCAGCAAGTTTCCCCAGCATAAGATGAAGCACAACAGCAGCAGCAGCACAAGTGAGGGTTTACATTAAAAAAAAAAAAAAAAAAAAAAAAAAAAAAAAAAAGGACTACAATCTGAGGTTCCTCCTAAAGCTGGTGATCCTTTGCCTGAACAAAGACTTAGACATTTGCACCTCTTGCAATACCCTTGACTTTACACCATATTTCTGCTTTCTACACTCAAAACATCAACTACAGAGGAACCGACACTTCCAGCCTTTCAGTAACCTTGCTGAAGTCTCTCAGCTGCTTCTACACATTGAAAATTTACATTCAGTAGGCTAAGTTACTCTTGCTGGAATTTGTCAAAGAAAAAACCCAACTTCAGGACAAGCTAGAACACAAAACCTCTCAAGTGTATCTCCTTCAAGCAGTAGGGGCCCAGCACTATTGGTTGCTCTCAGAAACTCGTAACACCTTTCCAATCTCAAGCAGACAAATTAAAAGCAATTAAAATTCTTGAAATTTTTCCCAAACTTTTTTTTTTAAACTGTCAAAGATACCATCAATGGATTTTCAACTGTGTGTCCCCGACCACTAAAGGTCTAGACAGAAATCTTTCAGATGTGTGTATCTTCCTCAACCAGGACTTCTGCCAATACGCACAGAACTGTGCCACAGAGAGGAGAAAAACCCCTGACCTCAGCCCGCCATGATGGAGCAAGCAGATCCTTATTCTGATGCAACTCTGATGTTCTGGACATGCAAAATCCTGGACACTGGGCCACTGGTATGGTTTTGTCTCCTGAACCGGGCAGAATGATGCCCAGAGACATCCAAAGACCTTGGAAGGGCTTTTGTGGCTGGTTTTCACCATTTTAGGGAAAACATTTGGTCACAGTAGAGAAGTCCTCACGAAGCATTGTTATCTGGAGCAGCGCTCTTGTTTGCTTCTTACAGTGACCAAGCCCAGAGAAAGATGAGTGCACAGGTCTTGGGCAACCAAACTGGGTCTTTCAGTCCAGGTTTCACAAACGTGTGGGTGTTCCAAGATTAACCTCAGGTGCCAGGGATCCATCTCCAGGCACAACACTCCGTACAATTTCAGATACGGTGTGTGTATCTGACAAAAGCCGGCCGTGGTGTCAGACTCCACACAAAATGAGAAATGGCCAAACGCTGTGAGAAGCCAATGCAATGAAGAATGTTGGGTGTTGTGTAAAGATGAAAGAGCACCATTTCCATGTACTTCAGTTCCATCACAGGTCCACAAAGTCTTCCTCACGTGGCTGTGACTAGCAAGGGACACAAACTGAAGGTTTAAGAGTCTTACCACGTTCCCATCCTGCCTTACTTTCTTCTTCACACCAACTTCACTCCATCTTTGCGGCGAGGTTTTGTACTCATTTGCTAGGATTTCTAACATCTTATTTAAACAGAAAGGCCAGTGGAAATCCTTTAGCATGTTTATACAACCTTTAATATTTTCCACGAGGACCAGACACATTTGGGAGGGGAGGGAGGCGGGATGGCAGCTGAATGCAGATGATATGCAGAGCAGCCGGCTTGGCTGACCCCATGCAGCTATGAAAGGGGCAGCAGTGTCTTAAAACTCACATCTGCCCAGGAAAGTTTTACCTAGTCTTATGCAAACGCCTGAAAGGCATTAAAGGAGGAAGGAAAGCTCAGCATTTCCAGTCAGTTCACTTTGCTCCCTTGACTTCATGAAGATTGCTTCCTTAATTTGTCTCTCTAAGCCTGTTGGTCCATTTAATACGCTCCAGTGTGAAAGGTGCACAAAGAGGAGTGGTGCAAATAATTATTAAAATAAAGGAAAATGACAAGGAGACTTTATTACCCAAAGCTACCTTCATGTAATTTTTAAAATATAAACTAAGAAATATTTCATCACAGTCATTACTGGCATCTCGGTTAACACTGTTATTTTAATGGCAAATGGTTTTTAATGCTGCTAATTTTTAATTGCTTGTATTTAAAGAATGAAAGACAATTAAGACAAACAGAAGAGAACTCTCCTCTCTCGCTAGGCACAACTTAATGTCAGCCAGAAGAGTGTGTCGGGCAGCCCAGATCGCATCGAGAGCCTCATAAAAACAACACCGCACAAACTGCTGCCCAAGCTGTCCGGGCAAGACACGGGAGCCTTGGGTCTGATCCCAGTTTTACCCTAGTTCCACATTTCCCTAATGCAGTAGAACAAAATCTTCCCTAGTGCAGTAGAACAAAATCAGAGTGGCTGGAAGCAGAATTGTGTCTTCACCTCTTGCCGGAGAATTCAGGACCAACTCGGTTTACAGTCAGCCACAGCATCAGTATCGCAATCAAAGCGGGTATTTTAACTTAAGTTGAAAACTCTCTGTATTTCTTCCACAAGCAAAAATATTAAGAACCCTGCCCTAGAGAAAGATGAAAGGAGCCAATCTCCCCTTTAAATTACCAAGCAAGCCTGGGCCTTGACTCCTTTTTCAATGGGAAGTCAAAACGTCTGACTTCAATCAGTTTGTATAAACCAGCTTTTGTTTTTCCTTTTACCCAAATGACTCCACTCTTAAGGATTTATTGTAACTGGATTGCTTTTCTACCCAGCAGGGAGCTGCAGCACTAGCAAAGCTGTTCCACACAGTAGGTTTTCCGCTGATTGAATTTCTAGACTTTCAGCTCTTCGGAAATGTTTGCTCTTGTACAAGCTGTCAGAGGGAAATTGTGTGCAGTCGATTTTGTCTCAGCTACAGCCAGGCGGGGTTCCACGCGCAGCCAGCCAATGCGGAATTGAAAGGAGGAGGATCAATCAAATTGCGAAGGAAAAAAAGGTCTCAGCACAAACAAACAACAACAAAAAAACCCCAAAGAAACAAACCACACAATAAAAAAGGGCAGAGGAGGCAGATGAGAATGAAAACCATTTCTGCAAATAGGTGCACTCAAAAGAACCAGCAACATCCTTTCTGAAAAAGAAAACTTAAAAAAAAAAAAAAAAATCACTGAAATAAGGGCTGGGAGCTGTCAGAAGAAGCTGTTCCATTAAAGATGCAAAAAGCCAACGCCATTACGTGGCTCGGTGTCATCAGGAACACAGGTCAGGAAGATGGAGGAAGCCACCGCGAGTGCCTCAGCTGCCACGCCTGCCACAGATGGCAGAGGGTGGTGAACAAGAAGGACTTTTCAGCCATCGCGTTCTCAGCACCCCACAAAAACTATGGCCTCACCTCCACTTCAAGTGACCTCACAGGACTCTGAAGTCCTACTGCCTATTGTTCGGGACGCAGCCTCACGTTCAGCAAGCAGCCACACGTCGCAGCGGTACCCACGGCGCTCACTGCCTGCGAGGACGGCCACCCTGCCTGCTAAACGCGTAATGGAGAAAAGCACCTTGCATCCCACGTGTCTGCAAGAGTGACCGGTGCCGAGTCTCAGGGAAGGTGCAAAATGTGAACTTTCTGTTTACTGTGCTCTGTCTTTCCTCAGAAGACACTTAGCATCCAGTGAGAAAAGATGACACCTATCATGAAACTAATAATAATAATGAGGATTTTTGCCACTATTCTTCCCCAGTCAGCTGCCTTCTACTAACAGTGGTTTTCCCTCTCCATTCCCATCTTACTTCACCTGTTAAGCGCAGCTCAGTGACTTTCCCGCTGAGATTCTGCTCAGACGTGCTTTCCCAACTCAGCGCACTGACAGCCTGACATTCGTGTTCCTCATCAACAGCGCGCCTCGACAAAGCCCCGATGATGAAAGGAAATATCCTGGCTCCAGAGCCTTCTAAAGGGCCACTTGACTGACGAAGGCATTTGCACCACTACTTGCGCCATACCTAATGAACCTCGTTATCTAAACACTCGCCTGCTCATGCGAGTCGCTAGAGAGTTTCCTCATTTTTCCTTTACCTCTTGGGAGGCTACAGTTCCTCTTTGGCTGTAAAGAAAAACACTGCAAACAAAAAAGAAAGAAGGCGGAGAGTAAGAAATTCCTGACACACAAGGAGGAAGCACAAGGCTGCAAATGACCCAAAACTTTGATCAGTCCTTCCTACTGATGCTATTAAGATGTACTCCAGCCGTTCCAGCCACCAGTGCTAACAGTGCCCCAGCCCAGGGCTATGACCATGCACAACAGCTGACGTATTGCCTTAACATAAATTCATTCACAAATCCCAGCAAAGGTTATCGAAAGGTTATTGCTCTCCAATTCAAGACACGCTGGCATTTTCAACTGTTCCACTTTCAGGTCCTAAAAACCAGAGGACAATACCTGAACTGTCGGTCAAAGCCAGCGTTCTTCGCCATGATCAGCCTTAGAGTTTCGCAGACTGTGCTCTACTGACCTGCTTTGTATAAAAGTCTGCCTTCCTCTCCCCCTTAGAAAGTTGTGAGAGGGAGAAAGAAGAAAAGAGGAATGACTGAGTGGAGCAAGAAGGCATCTGGGGACTTTGGGAAGGGAGGGGCACAGCTTGGAACCTCACTACTCACCTCCACGCTCTCCCAGCTGAGCCACCAGTAATCTTACTATGCTAACTTACCTACACACAGCACTGGAAAGTTACATATATATATATAATATATATAATTATTTTTAAAAACACAAAAGACATTGAGGTTGGGAGAAGTTAGAGACAAGGCTTAACAACACAAGATTGGAAAGCAGATGCATTGGAGAAATTAAAGGCACTCAGCCATGGAAACCTTTGCAGAGACACTAGCGCTTACTCAAATCAACAGTTTTGAAACCAACTTGACTCCTTAAATGAGTAAATTTTAACAGTTTGCAGGATCAATCATCTAAAATGACTACTTAAAAACAATGAAAAAAATACACAAGGTGCCTGTAACAGAGTAACAGCACATGAAATAGCGTCTCGCACTACTACTAATGTTAGTTACTCCTCATTAAAAATAAACTTCAAAGTGGGACAAGAAACCTGAGAGAATAAAACACGCCCAGATGTCTTTATCCCCTATCTATTCAGGGCCACAGCCCGCAAACATTTAAGACCTGATGAAAAGACTGAAGCCACGGCCATGGCAGTGAACTCTTACAGATATTCCTGCATTTTTCTTACAGTACGGCTCCAGCAGCCACAGCCTTATCCGAGTGAGAAGGGACTGCTGGGAGCGTGACAAAATGGGGTGCAACGCAGAGGCAGATATCCAGCGGAGACCGGAATTTCTGAGTAATTACAGACAAATTCTACTGCTTATCTGGCAGAAAGGAGAAGGGCTGCTGGCTGGCACTTCAGAAAGCACCGTCAAGGAGTAACGACATCGCTCAGAGGCAACAATCTGGGATTCCAGAAAACAATAAAACAAAAACCTGGGGAGGGGGAAAAGCACACCGAGGTAGGCCAGGGACACACCTATCATGATGGAAGGAAAGGCCCTGAAAGTTACACCAGGTTTATAGAAAAATGCGATGCTCAGACCTTATTTGTATGGTTTCTCCAGGGTCTCCAGGGCCAAAGCCTGAGCGCTAGAGGACATCGTCCCTAAAAAGCCACCTGCACGTGAGGCACAGTGGGATTTGCAGTGCACAAAACCAGAACTTTACATGCCATCCCGGTCCCTTTGAATTAATGAACGTTGTAGGCCCAAACATTGCAGGGAAGCCTAGGAGGAAAGTGTCCATTAACGTGTGACAAGCTTTTGACTCCAGGAAACATGAACGCAACCTGGGTTAGATCGTAAAACACAGCGGCTGGGACAGTTTTAGCACACCAGTTCAAAAATTCTCTGCCCCAGGACGGAGTGAGGTGTTTCACAGAGGCTGTCAGTAGAGGGGTTTCACACTGGAGTCTGAGGGATTCTCCATTGCTCACACCATACTATTAACAGACCATTTTATTTCATATTTCTCTGTTTTTACGGTAAATAACGATGCACACCCAACACTGACCAGTTGTAATGTGGCAGCAGAACGCCTGTCAACAGCTTCATTTTGTGAATCTCTTACACAGTCCCTGCCAAGCCAACTGTGCAGCTGCTGAGCCTACGATGGGCTGGGTACTCCTTTGCATCCTGACTGAATCCGAAATGTGCCCAACACAGCTCTGTTTATTTTAGCTAGGGATATTTCCATCGGCCTGTTTGGATGGGCAGAGCTCCTTCTCCTCCACTTTGGAGGCTTTTCCGTTCAAGAGTAACAAACTTTAAAAGATTTTAAAATAAATAAATAAATGGAGCAGGAAACTATCATAGCTCTGAGATCTCACTTTCTGGGTAGAATCTGGGACAAGAGGCAATACTAACAAATACAATTTGTACCAGACTTTAAAGCCTAGGCGCTCAAGCCAACGATCACACGCATACACAAATTCACGCTGTGAATTCTCTTATGAGCTTGCTGGAGATAACACTCAAAAGCTTGTTTAGAGACCTCTGCTCTTTTTTTTTTTTTTTCCTCCTAATGTATTATCACTGTATTTATTTTTGTTATGCCCTCGCACACAGAGCCTTAGCTCTCCACTCAACGTGCGTCCCGCTCTTCTCACTGAAGAGGGGAACCGCGGGTTTCCTAACGACGCACAGAGCGGGTCACCACACGGCGACGTTTCGAAGCGGTCATGCAGGCCGCCATGACCAGGGCTGCGTTTCAGCCTTCTGATAACAGACTGGGTCGGGCAGGTACCTCACTCGGGACATATTAAACCCCGCTGACAGAGAACGGGCGCTCCTTTGAGGAGGGTCTGTGCGCACAGTGGCGAGGAGGCCGGCTGGGGAGCTCCATCCCGCAAGCCCTCCATCCCTGCTCGGCCTAGGGAAGGGTGGAACGCGGCCAGGGAAAGAACACAGGTCAAAGGCCCGCGCCCGACAGAAAATACTAGAAGAAAAAGAAAAGGAAAAATAAGAACAAAGAAACCTTAAAGCTGGTTTGTCTGTTTTTCAGTTCACACAACTGTAAACAAATTCAGAGGTTTATTACTTTACAATGCTTTTTGCGGTCATGTAACTCAAATGTGAGCTTTGATGTAAGAAACTGAATTTGGCAAGAAAGGACTTTCAAGGCAGCCTACTCACTTTCCCATTAAGAAGATTAAAAAAGAATTCAAAATATTCAACTTCGAGCAGTAAGGCCTGTACTTGTGCAGCAACTGACCCTGTGCTCATGCACATCCCAGCTCCGTACTGCACTTGCTTAACTGGAAGCATCTGAGTGATCTCACCGACTTCCCGCACACTTCAGCACAGGCTAAGTGCTTCACTGAAATGGGGCCATGATCAGATTTAAAGTGTCCTTTAATGAGGATTTACTCATTAGAATGAAAGTTCTCCAGAAAAGTCACTTGGCCTGTAAAAAGCTAGCCATTAACCCTAACCAGCAACTTCTTATCCAACTTTGCCTTTAAATAAAGCCATCTCACATACAAGGAATAATTATTTTAAACAGAACAATTCAAGTTCAGCTAAATGTGGGAAAAACCAGGTCCTGGACTCTCAACCATATCGGGACCCGCTGTGCGTAGAAGGCAGCAGCGTATAATCCCTTGGTATACGGCAGCCACGCGTGCGTTCAGCCTTAACTCCCAATGTGCTGTCTTGTTCTGTAATCCAACAGCCAATGCCCGTATTTTCTGTCCAAACTCTTTTCAGCTATGATCTTTTCCAGATTTCAGTCGTTACCTGCATGCAGGAGGAGCTGAATTCAAACCTTTACGCTACAATAGGCTTTCATCACATACACCACCTACTTCTAAACACTAATGATTCTTATGAGCAGTAACTTGAGAAATAACCTTACTTTGCCTCGAAAACAGAGGATACAGCTAGGAATAGAGGGAAAAAGTTCTGAAGAAATATCACCTAGTTCCCCATCTCCAGCTCAAAGAGAAGGCCAGTATTTTACACTAAGAACATTCATGATTTCCTGTAAAGCGGGTTGAGGTCTTTGTCACATATATGATTATTCTGCTACTGCTTTAGCAATATATCTCCCTCTTGCAGGTGCAAGAAAAAGTCTTTATTTCACCATAGATTACCCTAAAGAAGAAATTACATTACCCCACATCCACAGATAGCAATGACCATCCATTTACCTGTTTAGAAAAACAGAAGCTAGGCTTAGCTCCAAACTGAGGGAGAGCACAAAAAGCTGTCTGGACATTTTATTTTGTGTGATTTATTTTTATTTGGCTTAATTGATTCAGAATAATTTTAAACAAAAAAAAAAAAACAACCAAGAAAAAAAAAGAGAGCCAGAATCGTGAATGCCCACAGTAGAGCCTTTGCCACTGAATCCAAATTAAAGCAGACGTTTATTTAAACTGCAGTTGTGCCACTCGTGTGTGCAGACAAGGCCAACACTAATCAGGTGTTGTCTCAGCACGGTCCCATCGTAGCCGGAGCAGAAACAGCGATCAGCAAGGAGGGAGGGAGGCAGGCTCTGCCGCCCCGAGATCCACCAGCAGCGATTCGGGGTGCGTGGGGGAGAGGGGCTCCCTGCTAGACAGGGCCGGCAAATCTATTTCTGCACCAAAGAAACAATCCCCTCAACGTCCCTCCAGCGTGTTGTCGAACCTGACCCGTGTGAAATCTGAGATGGGATATAAATCAAAGGGAGAAAAAGTAATAAAAAGCTCCCAGCAGACTTGATGACATGTTGATAATGTTCTCGTCCTGGAGTCAGGGTGACACCAGCCCAAAGATGATATATAGAACTAAGCCCACATACCGACGATTTACTGGCCTAACGACAGTTTTCATTGATCAGAGGCCAACAATTACTGGATTCCTTCCCGCTGCCTATTTCAGTATCAGGCTCTGGCGTGCAATCAAAACGCTAGCCCTGCTTCTCCACAGTTCATGTGCCAACTTCGCAGTGGATGCTCCAGCCAAGCAAGAATGATATGCAAATCTGGCAGGTGTTTGGGGCATACCAGCGCCGCTCAAAAGTCCGACCATAAAAAAGGAAACGGCAGAAGGGCTAGGGGAGTCCCGATCCGCCGCAGAGAGGCTGCGGGCTCCGTACGGCACATGGTAAACAGGTCCCAGAAACAGGAGACATGGCTTGCAGGCAGCAACAGAAAAGCTCAATCATTTTTTGCTCAGTATAAACAAAGCACATTCTTTATATCCCCTCCAGATTGTCTGAAGGCCTCTCTTGCCACTAAAGCTTATTGCAAAAAGAACAAGAACTTACAAACAAATAGAGCAACCGGTGCTGGTACCAATCACATAACAATCCTTTGGTTTTTGTTTTGCTTTGTGTCTTAAAGTAGGGAACGAGCAGAAAGAGATTTCCTTCCCAAGCGTATGGAAAATGGATGTGTCAAACTGAATTAATATCTGCAGTGGCACATTCAAATGGCCATGATTAAGCTGCTGGAACGAGATGAATCAATGTGGGAAAGGTGCTGGCAAAGAAATATTTTTCCAGTACATTACTGTCTCTTACAGACAGGCAAGCGCATGTAATTTGTCTTGGTCTATCAGGATTTACCTATCTGTTCCACGGCCAGCACAGGGGAACGCTGCACATTTCCAAAAGCTTCCATCCACTTCTTTGGGACCCAAAGTCAGGTTGGGAAAGGCTCCAAAGAAACAACTCCTGGTAAATGAAGTAATTAATAGGTTCCTCACCATAAACTCATGAGCTACACGCATTTAGAAACTACACAGGAGCACAAACTACACAAAGACCAATACCACAGTATCTTCATATAACACTCATAGTAGTGACATCACTAAATATTTTCCTTCTCTCCTGACCTTCTATCCTCTTATTTCTGTTAATCTTTCTCTTAAGTCTGATTTGGCCAAGTTTTTCAGCAGAAACAAAAGCAGCTCAAGTGTTCAGAAAGCAAAATATTGTTTTCGGGAGCACAGACAACAGAAAATATCTTCTTAAGACAAGATGTCATTTGAAAAAATTACTTTCTACAACTTCATGAGACCTCAGAGCTGGGTGACTACATTTAAGGAGAATTTTTTCTAAGGCAGGAAGACAATATGGTTTTGAAGAAACTCAAAAGGTTGGGTTTTTTTGTTACTGTAAATAATATCTGTGCCAAAGTGAAGCCATCATTAGAAATACTGTCAGCCTCTTTGGAGAACAACAACAACCCAGGCCAACCTGAAATTTGCATACTTCCAACCACATGTTCTTTTCTTAGAAAAGATTAATGTAACACACTGAAAATATTTAACCCTCTTCCACAAAAAGGGAAAGGATGTAACTACAAAGGAAAAATGAAGAGGATTGAGTATCCAGAAAACGCTACCAGCATACACTCTGAACAGAAAAAGGGAGCTTTCCTCTCTTCAAGCTTTCCAACACTAAAACTTTTATTACAAGAGTCCAGAAGGTTCAAATGCAGGTAGATTTTTATAGAAAGTATTAACTTCTATATAAACATATTGCACAAAGGAAGACCCCCTGAAAGTAGATGAGATTACAGCCAGTACTGCATAGAGGAGCGCATAAAGGCTGTCAGAGCTCTTTGTTGCTGCCTGTATTTCAAACTTCACTTAATATGGCATTTTAGCTTCCGTGTCTATTTACTCCTGAAATGTGACAGGCCAGTAACAATAATTATTTGGGCTGCAGCCATGCCCCCATGTCCTGGCCATGAGCTGGAACTATCTACCACTTAGATGAGCCTGCCAGTGCTGACCAGGCTCCTGGATGTCCTGGGTGCCAGTGACATCTCCTCACCCCACGCAAAAAGCATTCCCCCAGGAATTTTGACCACGTATACAGAGGCCAGGGAAGGTTTTTTTTTTAGAATATGTTTTCCTCCACCCTTTCATATCACTGTTCTTTCCCTTTTTTGCTAGTATTGAGACAGTCTGGTGTTCATCAGTATGCCCTCCTGGTCCGGCAGGCATCTGTTTCGGCTTCAAGTGGTCTGAGGGAAAAAAAGCTCTTATGTTCAAAGAGGCCAAATTATTACCTGAAGAAGGTCCCCAGATCAGAACATCTGTATGCAGTAAGTAGGTGTGTTTCTAAATACCAGATTTTTGGAGAAGAGATGGAATAATCTACAAATACAAAGGTGAAAGATTTATTCACACCATGGACTTCAAATACCAACCCTACCAATCAAGGTTAAAAAGCTGCTGTTCAGATAGAACTCTTTCCCAAGGAACCTGCATTGTAATTACAAGGAGTACATGGTTACCGTATGCTGTTCACTGTACGCTGAATAGAGTGACTGGGTCAAGTCACACTGTATCAATGTATTTATATCTGTACAGAGATAATATGGTAATCAATCAACCTTCTCATTTTAGATCTTAGCCTTTTCACTGGATGAGTTTCTCCTTTTTTGGATAGTTGGTGCCTCATGTTTATGTACAGAAGTCAACACACACCAAGACCTGCCAAATCTCACAGACTTGAAACACATGCCTACACTGAGAAACACAAGAAATAAATTTGCAGAATTAAACTTTAGTTTAAGTAATTCACCAGCCCAGCCCCTTTAACTTCACCTTCATTGTCCCTTTCAGCTGATGCCAATCATTTACAATAACAAAAATGAGAGAAAAAGATAGGTCTGTGAGGGAATGGCATAAGTATAAAACTAAAATGAAGGACAGCTGAAACACGGAATCAAGGTGCGCTGTGCAATTACAGTAATTTAATTTTCTCATTGTTTCACTAAGTGAAGGTTGCACGCAGGGCTGATCTCTGCAAGCAGCTGTGAAGTAAAAAAACAATTTTCAAGTATTTCTGCTCTGTCCAAGTAATAACTGAGTAAAAGGGATATAAAATCCTTCTTGTTCACAACTTGACAACATCTGAGAGCAAGTTTCTCTGTACCGCTATACTGAAAAAATAAAAATCAGAGCAATTCTCTTTCTAAGAGCCCATGCCACCAGCAGCACAGCTGGGAGATCTTCTGGACCTGCTGCACCCTACCTGCCCAAATGGAATTTCTTCCCTTTATTAATCTTCCTGGCAAGTACTGGGGCTGCCACTATATTTAGCCAGCTCATGCAGGACCGGCTCCCGCTGTCTTCAAAAGGCATATCAGGTGCTGATGCCTATTTTTAAACAGGACATCTAAACTCCCCAAGTGTGGTGATCCGTGAGTTTGAACATTCTGCTTTTAATCAAGTGAGTTAATTTAACTACAGGGCTCTAAAGGAAAAAAAAAAAAAAAAAAAAAGGCATCAAAGGGGAAGACTGGGCAACAATAAAGCAGCTCAAGATCTCAGTGATAGGAGCTCCTCCTGCTTCAAGCGCAAGTATTCAGGGAAGAATTTTTTTTTTTTCCCCCTTCTCATTATCTATGCCACTAAAATCCAGGCAAGGCTTCTTCCTTCCTGCAAGCGGCTGACATCATCTTCTGTTCCAGAAAGTCTCAAGCACTTACTCACACTCAAGTGAAACTTCATTCAACAGACAAAATCTTGTCCCTAAACACCATGCCGTTGGGAAGATACTAAGAAAATACTGAAATCCATGGCTGAAAGTAAGCACAGACTGCTTTTCAGACATGAACAGAACCTCGTACAATAAGCGTGACAACCAGCTCTGTAGTGAGCAGAGTGATGGGATGGTACAGGGGGCAATGGGGGCTGAAAAAGTTTAAAGGTATTTTTAAGACAGATAAAGCATGGCACGCAAAAGTCAACAAGCTTGAGAGGACCGATCAAAGAACCCAGGACTTCTTATAACCTCACCTACTTTGTAATCGTTGGCCAATAATCCTTCCAAAGCAGTGACAGGGTATTGCTTGTTCCTTATGCTAGTTATACACAGGGTGAAAATTATATTTAACATTTTGAACCATTCTGGAAAAAAATGTACAGCTTAAAGCTGTTCAAGTTATTTACACACACACTTCCTCTGACTGCCGCACATCTCGCCCCTGACATAACGGAGCTGTTACTCTGACCCGTGCCGCTGAGGAAAAAGCACGGATTTTCTGTCTGTTCAATGTAAAAAGCAGATACCGAGAGATACGGGGTCCTAGCAGAAGGCTGAGAAGCACTGCGAGTGCTTATCCAGCTCTGTGACACGCAGACCAACAATGAAAACACCGAGGACGAGATGATCAATGGAGAAACCCCTCCATCCGCAGAGGAGATGCGCCCGCTGCTGATAGCCGTGTCGTGCTCTGGTTCTGCAGAGATAAGTGCCAGGGCCTGTTTTCTCTCTCTCTGACACGCGCACACACAAACACGCTCCCCCTTAACCACCCACACTTCTCAAAGTGCAACGGGGGCCGGGCTCCACAGCCAGAGCTCCCACACCCAGCCCTTTTCAGACGGCGAGATTGATGCTCGCCTGTCGCTGCTGACATTCCAATTTGCTCTCCAGCTTAACGGCCTTCCGTAAAGCAGCAAGGAATAACGACAGGACAGTCAGCAGCGTTCCTTTCTCCTTTTTTTCTGTCATCTGCTCTTCTCTTTTTACACACACACATATATCCTCTCCCAGACTTTTATTGCCATGCTTCTTTGGGCAAGTTTCTTCCCTCTCAGCCACCAAGCACGGTTGGGTTTTTTTGTTTGCCCTAAGAGAGGGTGACAGTTTTGGAGAAGGCAGTGACTTCCAGCACACACAGTGGACATGAGTCTACCCATGGAAACCCGATACATCTCCTCTGGTTAAAATAGCACAACTAACTGTAAAATTTCAAAGCAGCTAGACACTGAGCAACTAATCCCACCTCACTTACCTCCTGCTCTACATTCCAAAATAACAACGTTCTCAATGCTCTAAGAAAATTCTCACCCGTGGTCTATATATAACGGTAGCAGCCAGAGCAGCCGGCCAGAGACGAGGTCTCATCCTGCTCCGCGTAACACAGACAGCAAAACAGACATTCCTGCTCACGTGGCTTACCAGAAACGGTCACAAGTGCTAAAGCCGACCTCGCCTAAGTTTCTGTTTCTTTCCACCGATGAAAGGAGGCGGCATGACCAGCCCAGATGCCGACATTTACCGTGCAGACATCTAAAGTTAGCCGAGATGAGCTGAGCTCAGATGTGGCCAGAAGTACCGAGCGCTCGTGCAGCGCCTCGGCGGTGGCGACGAGGGGTGCTAGCAAGGCAAAGGGTAACCATAAACTAAACTGGAAGCTTTCCTGTGCCCATTTTATTTAAATAAGGTAACAAAACTATTACCAAATTAGTAATGAAATTCCTATTTGCTGAAGCTAGGAGTCTTACAACAAAGACAGCTATGGCAATTTATCTGAGTAGGCACTGCGAGTTTTGACCACAACTTTACTGAGCTGAGCATTTGAAACTTTTCCAGCTTTGTTACATTTTATGGAATTCTTGATAGCTCAAGTCATTAACAAATCCAGAATAATTTGCTGTATTGTGTCACAGGCAGCAGGATTGTCTTTATTATTCACTGCTACAGACACCATTCATGCCTCCAGTATCCTCCTCTTTGGTGCTCTGCTGTTCTTCCCCGCTTATTTTCATTCCTGACCTCTCATGGTAGTTTTACAGGCAAATCGCTGCATTACTTTCCTCATTGCTTGACTCAGCATGCTTATTTGCTTAAAAAAATCCTCCTAACATCCCCACTGCAACGAGGTCTGATTCTCCCAGACAGCTTTTGCTGGTACTGCTGTGTGTTTAGCCGTGTTTAATAGCCTACTCCTAAGGTACAAGTCATCAACCCATTTTGGTCAGGCTCATTTCTGAGCAATCGAGCCAGCTATTCAAACAATATGTTTCCACTTCTCATCTTCAAGGTAAATTACTTCATTGGGAAGCAGAGTACAGTTAGCAGCATCTGCTGCGGTTAAATTAAAGGCAGGAGTCAAATTATCTCTCGCTGGTTTACAAACATGGAGCAATTTTTCTGAACTAACCGGATGCCTGAAAAACTGTCAATGTAATTTAGGAAGAAAAATCTTGATTAAAGCAAAAAAAGGAAAAACAACTCTCCCACTATTTGGTTAGAGGTGCACTCAGGCACTCCATGTTTTCTGGCAGTAAGGACTTGCAGTAAGATAACAGAGTTCAGAGGCTAGTACACTATAAAAACAACAACAAAAAAAAACTAAAAAAAAAAAAAAATTGTAATACATACAAAAAAAACCCCAGCCAGCCTGATTTTCACATACCTCCCTCAAACTGACTGCAGCATTCATTCATACCTGTCACAGAGAAAGGATTATCAAACCTCAAACGTTAAACTGCGGGTGAACTCACACACTCTTGCTTTTACAACCCAGTTTTCTCCTGGCCAACAGCTCTTCTCAAGCACTCGTGATACTGGTGGATCTGATTTAAAAGCAAATTCAGTCACAGGAGAAGGCTGCAACAGACACATCTACGCCCCCATTCAGCAAAATATCTTCCTAAACAAAATTTCATAAAGAATGCAATCTTTAATTCGTTTTATAATTACTTTTTTTAATCAACCTGTGCATGCTTTTGCACTTCTGTTTTGAGTTTTCCTTCTCGTGTCAATCATGCAAGCGACCAGACGTCCTCACTAAAAATTAATAAGCAAAGCAACACATATGATAAAGTCAAATTCTGAAAAACACACAAGAATTTTTTTTTTTTAAAAAAGTATATTTACGAAGTGTGGGTCACATTTGTATATAAACACCAATTTTAAGGGAAACTGAAGTTGCAAAGGAATGTCTCCAAGCGGGTATAACCCCGAGCCCTCATGCTCTTAGGATAAATCTGTGGCTTTTCCACAGGTAGTTATGATTCTCCTATGTGGTATCAAATGGTACGCGAGCCGATTTGGACAGACAGCCCTGGTTAAACCTAAGGGAAGCGAGAACGGCTTTTTAAGCAGAGGCCAGAGTGTGTTTGGTTAGCAGGTTTTTAAAAGCATGTCTGTAAAAGGATACTGCTGCAAAGGAAGCAGCCCAGCTTCAACGCCCATTAACCCCTGACAGGTACGAGTTAAAGCTGAAATCTCACACCTTCCCCGGTTTAGCTCTAAGTGCTCGGATACGTACATAGATAATTCTCAAATTCCTAGGGTTTACAGTTCCCAGCTCCAGCTAATGAAGGAACTTCCTCGCAGTGTTTATTTTTTGAGCACACCCGTCTCCGAAGGCTCTGACTGCCCATTTCAGCAGGCTACCAGTTCAGGTCACACCATAATGAGCATGAAATCCAACTCTAAACCACTCTTGGCCAAATTCGTAGTAACAGAGACAGGGGAAGTACGACGGGCGTAAGGGAAACCTGGTTCCCAGCTGTGAAGATCATAACTGAAGTGCTACACACAAGAACACGATTACATTTCCTATCAAATTCCATAGGGGTTAAATAATCAGAATAATGTTGGTAAGGAGGAGGGTTAATTCCATTAAACAAATCTGATATATACAAAAGGGAGCCTATTTCCCCTGAAGTGAACAGAACACATGAGAGACTGAAGAGTATCTTCCATGGCCAAAACAACAGAAATTTATGGTCATCGAAATGCAGCTGATTACACAATTGAGCAAACTCTGAAAATATCAGTTGCATTCTGGAAGTGTCTAAAAATCCAAATAATATTCAGACTCTAAATACAAGAGGAAGATACTATCCTGCCCTACACAGTCTTAATAGGTCAGAGACAAAACCAAACATAGTGGTGGAAAAAAGATCCAGAAGTGAACCTACTTCCTCCCACTCACACAAGAGTCCAACAGAAGACCGGAAACAGCGTGGAAGCCCCTCCATCCCACCTCCTGAATGAGGACCCTGATGCTGTAGGTAATCACAGAAGTATGATAAAATGTTCCATCAAATACTGGCCTTGTCGCCCTTCTTGACCCGACACAGACACAACACCAGGCAATGCCAGGCAGGTTTAGCATTAGTCAAAGCAAAGTTAAACTTCTATTCCCACATCTCTATACTGGATATTTTATGCCTGTGAGGAAGAAAGAAGAGGCAGGCACAGGTCTAGCTAAACACCTACTATAGCTAAACTAAGTGTTACCCCATGGTTTAGGAGAACTTCTCATCATCAGGCTCCCAAGACAACTTCAGCAAGGCATTTTCTCCTGTGGCACATTTTTCTGTGATATGCCAGGGACACCAGGCTGCTGCAAGCACCAGCTCTGCACCAAGCACAGTCAGGAATGAAGAGTCTCAGTAACGGAGCTGCTGGAGAGACCTGCTGTCCTACTGCTGCACACAGTGTTTTACTGAGCTGGGGGGAACAGGATGGAAAGCCTGGGGAACAGGCTCAGCTCCACCTCATTCTCCCTCCGTGGGAGATGATGTTTACCTTAGCAAAGTCGGGATGGCATACAAGGGTACGCTGGCCCATCCTGACCACAGTTACAGCCACTCAAAGAGTATTTCCTTTGCCAGACACAGGAGCATTCTAATCATCCACACCGCTCACAGTTTCAGGCTACCTTGCCAAATACTATTCAGACACAATTAATACTATTAGTAGTAATCTCACCATCAAATTAACGTGAGCTTCTGCCTCAACATGGACATCACATGTCTTAGAGTTAGAGTGAGTTAAGAATACAATAACTGGATTTTACGTAAAACATAGATCAGCTGACGCATTCACTTTTTCCATCCATCACATGGTGCTAGTCTTCGACGGGAAATGAGAGCTGAATTGTCTCCCAGAGCTATCGTCTCATCCCAAGGCAACATCTAATAAATACACTAATACGTCCACCATGCAAAGATCTCCTGTGCAGGAGGAAGAGTCCTGTCCTTGTGGTGGGTCTCATATTCACCAAATTCTGTTGGTCATTAAAACTCAGTCCCCCTCGAAAAAGGAATCTAAGATTATTAATACCAAAGACATAAGTAAAGAAAAGACTTATTACAGGACAAACTAAACCAACAATCCATTATCTTCTTTTTGATGTTTAACCAGGGGTATGTGCAAAGAAAAATTAATACAAGGTGAAACAGATAAACCTTATCTGCAAAATTGTTTCTCACTGCTGTCAATTTAGAGGAAGCAAAGACATGCAAGACCCATCAGCCCGGCAGCGTGAGCCTTGAGCTATCTTGCTGCGGTCTCAAAAGCAGCAACTCTTCCCCAACACATAACAAAAGGGTTAAAGAAACTGAGAGGCAACAGGAGCTTCACAGAGCTTCAGACTGCTAACTCACTGTGGTGGTCTGCCAAGCCAGCTGAGGAATGGTGTGGTTTCTCCTTGGGAAAAAAGAAAACCAGAATTTGAGTAAAACATGCCACAGTCTCGACAAGTGCTGCCCGAGAAACAACATGAAGAAAGAGCTGGAATCTGAAATGATAGTGGTGCTTGGGCTGCGTTCTTGCCCCAGGAAGAACCAGGGGACTATGACTGACATGGAAGAGATGGTAAGAGGACAGATCCGCCAGTCAGGGGTAAGGGTGGTCAAGGACCGTCCTTGAACACGACCGAAAGGTTCTCCAAGAGCCAAGTACTCGAGTTCCCACTGTTCAGATAAACAACGACCGTGGCTACGGCTTCCTGAGGGAGCAGGTTCTCAAGTTCAGACGGGCCCAATCCAGAACTCCACGCCAAACTCAACACTCCAGAAAAAAAATAACAACTCACTTTCATTACAGACAGAGAAACACAGCGAAGCGCCCCAGCAGAGCTAAACCAGGAAAAGGCCGGGCTCCGTCAGCGTCTCTGTGGGGCAGGATCTCCACCCAGAGGTGCGGGGCACCGTTTGCTGCGTGGGATTCGTGTGTGGCAAACCAAGGACGCGTTCTTGGCTTCCCCCTCCGCTTCCCAGCTGGCAGGCAGCCTCGCGCTCCCACCACGGGGCGAGCCGCCACCGCAACCGGCAGCCACCGCGACCGGCAGCCGCAGCCCCGGCACAGCAGCCCGAACCCGACGCCGTCACGCCGACATCTCCTGCCTCCGTCAGCGAGAAGAAAAGAGGACAGAAAGGGAAAATGAGAAGGGATGTCCTGCAGCCTCCCCCCGCATGCAGCAGCAAATGCTGCGTTACAGGCCAGCGGGAACGGGTGGGTTCGGGCCCTTTTGAAAGGGATTTTTTTCACCTGGTATCACAGCAGGAGATGTCACAGTCTATTACACAGATCTCGGATACAACAACACAGCGTATTCATTTCCATTCTAAAGAAATTGCCATGTTCATTTGGACATGCCTATTAAGTCTTAAGAAAAAAAATAAATTTGAGCAACTGCCAATTTGAAAGCCTCATGTTTGATAATAATTCCCCCCCCGCCCCAAGTAACATAATGGGCCTAATCCATATTGTGGGCAAGTATCCTGTAAAATTTAATTAAAACCCCAAAGCTGGTAAACAAAGTGATATTATGACACCAGAAACGTAACAGAGATCGGCGAGGTTTCAGCGTAACTCACGTCACAGGTGGCTCGTTGTACGTGATCCCACGCCCAGCTGCAGTAACTACCCACTGTACGGTTTTTTTTTTGTACACGTTACTCAGCAGCCTTAGGCCCTTAAACGAACCTGGGAAGAGGAGATGAAATCATTATCTCTGTGTACTCCAGCCTTCACTAAACAAAAAAACATTTCCATTGCCGTCCTTTGGGATTTCACACACCCCAAAGTTTGATGGTTAAGGGTACCGTGCTAAGTACTAAGCCAGATCATAAAAAAGGTTCAGGCTTTTCTCCAGGGAAACGTTACGCTGTGATCTCACTGTTTTCCCAGATAAATTTCATGGCATTGTTTCTTTTGCAGCAGTTTGGGACCCGTGTGAGTGCCACAGCCAATACCAAATGTGCCTCCGTGCGCTGGCGAGAGAGCTGCGAACAAAGAAAATCCAGGAGCGCTGGAGTTCTGCTTAATGAGAACAGCCCTGGGACAAAGCTTTAATAGTTTAACTAAAATTGCATTCAAAACTTAATTAGCAGAAGCTCTGAACTCACAAGCCGTGGCCCACGAGCTCTAATACGCTAATTAGCTACGACACCCTTTAAAGCCGAGTCTAGCTAAACCTTCCTGGAGAGCCGTCACGCGTCCTCGGATCCCAGGCCACATCTGTGTCGCACATGGAAGTTCAGCATTGCTTCACCACAGTGCTGTGGCATGTACAATTATTATTCTGGGTAACAAATAAACTATAAAGTGTTCACAGCGTACAGTTCTATACACAAGGAAAGATCAAAGCTGACTTTAAACACAGACTTTCATACGTGAGCCAAAAACCTTGGAGAGCTGGACAGCAATTTTCAAAACTTCAGAAAAATTAAGTGTTTTACCAAAGGATAAAAAAAGTCATGAGTGACACATTCTTTTTTTTTCTGAAAAATCTTCCTGAGTCAATCACAGCATCCAGAGATTTATTTAGATAATTTTCAAACAGTTCTGTTTCCATTTCAATCTTCTCTGCTTGTTTACTTGCTGCAACTGAAACAGCTGAACAAAAAATTGCTCAAACATTCAAGATTCATTTCAAACATGTAAAAATCAGATGTTTCAGCAATTTGGAATAAAATGTGACTTTTTTGGAATTAAGGTTTGTCACACAGTGTGTTTATTTTGTCAGATCGCATTGTCTGGGAAATAAAATTCCCTGCAGGATTCCAAATCAGCTGTGGGTTGTCCCACTATCTTGACTGATATTATTTAAGCAAGACTGCTAGTTTGAGTAGGAAATTTGGTTAAGCCCAGATTTGAGCTTATGAAGCAGTAGTGTAGGTATTGCAGAACCTCACAAGAAATACATACAGATTTTTTGCTATAAATTTTTTTCCTTCCACAAAAACCCTAGGATACAGGGGGTTTTGACATAACAAAGATACCTTTTTGTTATATCGACACAAATGCATGTATTTCAGCTGCCACAATAAACATTTTTTAAATTAGTATTTTGCACTTGAATTTCCACAGCACACCAGCATTATATCGTGGAAGTTTTCACCACGCCTGTGTCGACAGGGAGCATTTGGTGACCTGATGAAATCAGTTCAGTGCATCATACGGTGGAGAAAGGGAAAGAGAAATTTTAATCCGGGGACCTTGGGACAATCTGTGTATATTAAGGAGACTATCCTATGGTCCTACAGAAGGAAATTTTACCCTCCCATAACAGATTTCCTGCCAGTGAAATCCATGGTGCTTAATTTATTTACCCTTGAAGGACAAACACAGGCACTGCCAGGATTTGATCTCTCACATCAGGGCATTGCAGCGGTTGAAACTTGATGCCTCTATGTACCAGTCATTACTTTTCCCTCTCTGAGGCCTTCTTTTTACTGCTAAAAAGGTGCGATTCCACGTTTCAGGATAACCAATTTAGGATTACATTAAGACACAGGTTCTTACCCAAAGGTCAGGCAACGGAATACCTTTTCAACAGGAAAAGCGGGGCAATCTCCTCTTCCCCTGCCCCCAAAACAAACAATCAAAATCCCTGGAGCGTTGCTGGGTTATTTTATTTTAACAGATCTTGGTCAGTTTATAAATATACTTATAATGGCATGGCTGGCTGTAACCACGGGGGATAACCTTGACCACCCAGAGGATTATTCCAGCCCTTTGCCTCCTTTTTTCTTAATGCAGTCCTGGTACCATCTCTACGAGAAGTGTCCTTCTTTCCAGTTTTCTCCAACGTACGCGAGGTCCACAAAACATCAAGGGAAATCTTCACCAGGAGTACAGAAAAACTTCCTCCCAACAGGTCGAAACCAATAACAACAACAAAAAAAAAAGGAGTACATCAAAGTGCAGTATTTAGTTCTGCCTGTATGTGTAAAGCACTAAGTCTTCCCTTGAGGACACGGAGTTGTGATGGTTGCTCCTGCACCGTGCTGCTCCCATTAAACCCACAGAAAGAGTTCAGGCCTCATGATAACTTTGCAACTGCTGATCCAGTAAGCTGCTTAAAAGACTCTTGATCTCTCAAAGCAAATTTTTTGCTTCCAGTTTCAAGTTACATTCCCTATTTCAAATGTCTGAAAAAAGGCGAAGAATCCAGGGAACAGAAAAATCAAAAAATGAAGAAAAATTAAAATGAGGCATGCAGGCTCCCCACAGAAAGCAACCAGCAAGAATGCAACAGCACGCTATTCAGATTTCAGTCCACCCTGTTGAAGGTAATATGTGGGCAGCAAAATGAGGTTAATCTTCCCCCTTTCTCCTGTAAGTAAATGTAGAAAGGAGACCAGCTGGATCTGCACCACAAAAATGAGCTTCAGTTGCATCCACAGGACTGACTGCTGCTCTGCAGTCCTGAGGAAACGCCTCGCGTCACACAGCAGGGAGAGATCAAAGAAAACCCATGAGGTTCACCAGTCTGGCCGTCTTCAAAACCGTCTTTAGCCCCAAAGAAGAGATAATGCAACCTAAAGCTGGTTTAGACTTTCCCCCAACTCTCCAGGAGGTCCCAACCAAGAGGGACAAGGGTACTCCGCCAAGGAGCTGGTGAGCTCTCAGGAGCTGAAGCTGGGCAGCATCCTAGCACCTCCACGGCTACAAATACATCCTGGCTTCCTTCTGTTTCAGAAAACAATTCACATAAACCAAGAAGTTCACCAGAGAGAAATCTAAGATTTTTTTTCCTCTTTCCACGTTAAGTTTCCAGTGAACTCCCCACAGATGGAGAAAATATGATCTTGTGCCCTGAATCTCCAGTTTGTTTGTAGAGCTGTTTGTTCTGCAGACTATGTGTTTTTCACGACACTCTCCAAGCTAAATGCAAAGTAAATTTATTAGCGGCTTTTACTTCTAGTAAGTACCCACTAGGAAAAAAAAAATAATAAATTAAAAACCTCTTAGAGGATGACTAAGAGACTAGAAATGCATATCTGAACCAGTAGAACAGTGCCCAGTTGGCCATGCTGTATTTCTACCCATGAAGCAAGACAGATTTAATTACAGGGTACGTACGTCCTCTCAAATTCAAGTATCTCTTTCCATCCCAGGTGAGCAATGAATGAACTGCTCTATAGCAGCGGTGTCCTCAAAGGCCCTCTGGTAATTTTATTTATGTAACTTACACTTCACTTTAGCAATTTTAAATGAGACAAAGTTGAAACAATACCAGTCGTTGTTGCCAACTATCTCATTCCTGCATATTATGTGACTGAGCACTGCTCCTAACAACCAAATCTGCTGTGTCACTCACGCGGTCAGACTCTGCAAGAGCTGCACAAGTTCTATGAAGAGGGGTGAGACACAACAGCGTCAGGCATGTTGAAACAAATCTCTTTCACACATTCACTCTCAAAGCGAGGGGCTGCATTTGTGTAAACATGAAAATAATTTGGCTCATTTTCACTTTACTTAGGCCAAAGGAGACCAGGAGGCTGCAACACTGGGATGCTACTGTCATGCGGAAATGATGAGCATCTAAGAGGGGGGAAAAACCACTATAAATAAAATATATAGATGACTGAAGTCAATAGGACCTGCACACATGCATCCAAGGACTTAATTTGGCCTATAAAATGGAAAATCAGCATCAGCTATAACCACAACAGAAACGGATACGATTTGTCAGGTCCAAATGCAAGAACGCAAATGGAAATGACAGAGCCAGAACACTAAAACCTCAAAGAGGATCTGCAATAGACATCAAAACATTTACAGGAATTACAGAGAAGATCCATAATTGAGTATAAGTCTGTTAATATAATTAACTCCTGCAGCACGGAAAAGTTAAGACACTTGAGTATAGAAGTTGGGATGTGAAAAGAAAAAAAAAAAATTAAAAAAAAAAAATCAAACTATATTCTAATTAATGGTAACCTTCCACTGCCAGCTCTCCAACCAGCACATGGCCATACCAGGAGCAATTTCTCCAGGCACCAGAGCCAATGATATTTATGCTGTGCACAAACCCAGCAGGTTCCCATCCCGGCTAGATTAACTAGTCACATCCCCATGATTGCACCAGCCACGTGCTTTTATGCAAAATATGATTTACAAAGGATGCAGCATGTGGAGTGAATCAATAACCGAGCAAACTCATTAATGGTGTTCAAATTTCTGTGAGAGGCGAAGCGTAAGCACAGCCCTTTGGCAGCCGGACAACACACCGCTGAACTTTACACAGCCAGGGCAGAAGTATTCAAACAACAGCGCAGGCAGAGCATCATCTTCCCCCTTCAATCTGGGGCTTTAAAGCACGGCTTGCTCTTGGAGCACGCTTTTGAAAGCGGTGGTTGGTAGAAACAGCTGCCTTGCTGCCCGAGCCGGAGGAGCTCCTGTGGAGATGAGGATGCTCCTGCAGCAGCAGGACCAGTCTCTCCTGGGAAAAAGAGAGGTGTGGGGAGTGACCACTCCCGAACTCGCCTTACCACGCGCCTTTCCAACACTGACATCTCAAGACAAATATTACATCACTTTAGTGATGCCCAGTAGTTAGCCTTCTCCCTTCAGATCTCGAAATCTCTCTGGATACAGGATGGCTGTCTGCCAAACACCTAAGGCTTGCTACTCCATGCCTCTCAGCTCTGATACACACAGCCTTTTGACTTCAGCCCCTCTTTCATGAGGGCATTCTTACAGCTACCAGGCCTGTCCTCTTTCTTGCGTAAGGGACTCAGATCTGGAAAGAAAGAAATTTGCTGGGATTTATATTCCCTTCCTGTTTTTCTGAAGCTTTCGGTATTTTGTCTTTATCCTTCACGTCTGACGATTTGAATATCACTGCTCTGACAGACACATCATCTCCCTTCTTAGAAGGGCTTCTATTACTCTCTCTACTTGGAACTGATCATCATTCTTATTTAAATGCAACATTTCAACTAACAAGTCGTCTAAAAAGACAATCAAGGCTCCTTTTCCTACATTTTCTTGTCACTTGGTAGCCTGTAATACTCAAGGGCTTCTCTTCCAAGATGCCTTTGAGTTACAGCTCCTCATTCACTTCTAGAAGGCTTGGGGTTGGTTTAAACTTCTGATATTGCTTCTGTTACAATCTTAAAAAGACCCTTTTTTGTCTTACATTACTTGTTTTCCATTCTTCATGTTCTTATTTGTCATTTGCATTTCAGTGGCACTTGGAGGTCCCAAGGAAACTGTAGGCAACGGTCTGCAGATTACAGCGCTGGAATAGAGGGATCCTGCCCCAGGAGTTTAAAATGGAAAGAAACAAATAAAGGATAATTATCTTTGTGGGAAAGATAAACAAGGTAAAATATGGAAACAAGACTTGTCCAAGCTTACAAGGAAGCCTCTGAAAGACACAAAGTGAGGCCCGATCTCCTAAAACGGAGAGGCTACCCATCTCCACTTGCTGCGAGGCCATTTTCCAGGGCGTTTGTGCCCATCTGGTCTATTCAGTTACGAGAGGACAACATATGAATGGCTGTTGTTTGCCTTTGCAGTCTCCAAAACAATCTAGAACAATGAATGGGAGGAGTTAATTGGAATGTATGATCCCCGCTTCCATGGAGCGGCACCCCAAGGTACTGAGTGGACTGAAACGACAGCCCAAGAAATTAGATATTAAATATTAAACCAAGAAAACACTTTAAAGCACAGAACATCACTTCTAAGCAAAGAGGAGATATTATTTTTCCCAAAAATACATGCATGTCTTATATTAAAAAAAAAAACATCTCTCCAAGAACGCCAGCCTGGAGCATAGAATGGTTTATGCAACAAATACTTGTGAAATGCCTACTTAAAAAGTTAAACCCCGGGAGGGCCTGTGAATCTTTTCGTTGTAATGTACCCCGGGAGGATTTTATTTTGTATCCGCCTAGCCTCAAGTTAAAGAGTACTTTTCCAACATGTTTGCTTTACTTGAAGCTAAAATCTGGGTTACTTGGGGAGGGCAATGGAGAGTCTAATAAATCTTACAATATACTTCTTGGCAAGAAAACGACTTACTGGTGTCATGAAGAAACAACTTTACTGCTCTCTGAAGAAATATTGGTTTCAGAAGTTACTATTGTATTCGAGACACATGGAAGCTGCATTAAATCAAAGTTGTGAAATGTGCTGGGGTTATACATGCTTAAAAAAAAGTTAAATCCTTAAACGGATCCTGACAATTTTTTTAAAAAGGGAAAAAAAGGAAAGTTTCTGAGGCTTCCATAAATTTTGAAGGGAGGAAGCTTAAAACTTGGGTGTTCCTCTCCATAAGTCACACTCCACAAGGAAACAGCTTGATTTTATATATATGCTCTTACCATTCAAACTTCAGTGGTGTGGGTTTTTTCATAAAACTTCTATTTTCACTGCTTAAAATTGTGTATGTGTATGCATAATAAGCATGAAGAGGGAGCACGCTTGCTCTGAGAGTATCAGCTAGCGCATGTTTTCTTACTCGTATCTGGGCAGGAGCCCTAACCGTTGGCTCACAACACCCCCAGTTACTTTCTTCCATAAACACTGCATCCACAAATGGATCAGCTAATTAATCTAGACACAATTAATTAAGGCCACCAGCAGCAGAACAAAATTGCTTTGCCAGTTGCCTATGCATCTGGATCTCCTCCCACAAGCTGCCGAGGAAAAAAAAAAAAACTGGGAGGCCCAATCTCTACAGAAAATCAACTGCAAAGAGAGAAAAGTGAATTTAGACCCTTTGAAAAAAAGCAGCTGGAGCAGTCGGTTTATCCTCAGAGCAGCCGCAGCTCAGTCGACAGCAAGGCCATGTTCTCCCATGCTGCCACCTTCAACTCTGCACTTGAGGGACCACCAGAACACAGGAGGGAAGGCGAACTCAAAGCCCCCGAATTTCTGCACTTCCTGTTTTAAGATGCTGATGAGAATGTGAGGCAAGAGCTGATGCAACTACTACCCTTATGTGGCACATGCGGCAGATCTACAAAAAATGTGTCCTTGGAAGTGGCATTTGTAGCTGTATAGCTGGTGATGAACAAGAGACTTCTAGTTCGCCTTCCTCACATGATTTATTCAGGCTAAAAGAAGTTAACAAAGTAAAATCAAGACAATAATAAAAAAAAAAATCTGCCTATGAGTTAGATTTTGATACTTGCAGTCTATGTTAATTCCAAAACACACCTCCCTTCCCAAGCCTGGATACAGAAGACAGCCTGAGCCACACCCTCACAAATTTTGTATCGTTAATCCTCTGCTGAATGCAGAGTATATTGCCAAATTATGGTCAGTTAGGCCAGCTTGTCTTCGTTTTTGGGTTTGTTTTTTTTTTTAAATTCGATTCTAGCAATACAGAAAATTACTTCTCTGGTTGTTAAAACACATCTACTTCTGGACTAGAACTGGAAGCAATAGCTACTAAGAGTTACAGAACAATACTGGAAATGAGGATCCTTTCCCTCAGCGTGACTGGACTCAAAATTATATGAAAAATACTTTCAACATACACATCTTATGCAGATTCAGTAAGATTCAGTAAGTGGGAAGAATGCTTCCCAATTCAGCCTGCTGTTTTGCTGTTTCCACCCTCACCACGCCCACAGCACCATGTCCAGCAAAAAGAAGAGTGGAAGAACAAAAGAGAGAAAATCCTCAAAACCCCACTGCCTGCTGCCTTTCAGTTCATCACATCATATCATGTGCTGTGAAGGGTGCTGAAGAGTTTCCACAAGCTCTCCAAAACATCTCCCTTCCGATGCATCCGAGCTGTAGACTCCCTCATTGGCTATTATAGAATGAAATGAAGCAAGTGACATATTTTAAAGCTTCAAAACCCAAAGTAAAGTTTATCAAAACTTCAATATAGTTGCCTCAGCTCTGCAAATTAGAATGAATATTTCACGTTACAATGCTACACCACACAAGGCCTCCTTCTTTTGATAAAGACACTGATTCATCTCAACGTGTCCTGGGAGGGTGAGGCTGAAATATTGCCAGAGAAGCTGGCTTAGATCTATGTCTCAAAAATGACACAAAAATTATCAACCCCCACCTCTTAACTGCTTTACATTAGTCTTCAAAGTTAAAAGGGAAATGAAAAACATCACTAAGTAAGAAAATACCAGACATTTTAAACACAGTCCAATTTTATCTCCTAATTATTTAAAATGCAAGCTGCCAAGTGCACCAACCACTATGACAACAAAAATCTAATCCAACTTTGCAACAACAACAAAAAAAAATGTTTATCAGAGAGCTCTAAACCACAGACTTATTTTGTAAACTTGGAAGCAACTCCAGAGCTAGTGCCATACATCTCAAAGGAAAAGATAAACCCTCACTCACATTCTTATGTAACAACAACAACAAATCTAAATGGATCAGCAGTCTTCATCACAAAAATTTAAAGCCTTCACAGTCGAAGCCACGAGATTTCAACAGCGACTATTTCTTATCGGGGACATTTCCGCTAACACAAGCGCAAGCAGGACTCTTGGCAGAAGCGTCCCGACCCGTGTGTGTCAAGGGCGAGGAGCCGAGCTGGCTCTCGGGGGCGCAGAGCAGTCCCTTGTCCCTTACAGGAAAGGAAACCATCTGCCTGCCTCAGGAAGAGTCTTGTAGGACAAGGGTCTCATCCCCTTCCCAGTCATCTCTGGTTTCCAAGAATTTTGCGTGGAAATTGAAGCCAAACGGCATCTGAGAACTAAAGGCTGAACAGCGAGCTGAAGGCTTAAACAGCGCGTGTGAGAACAAGACACAGGCAAACATGTTTGTAGTGGCAGAGGAAATTTCGTGTTCTTACCCCTCACCCACATTTTCTTCAAGTGCTTCTGGGAGACAAGCTGGCTCAGCAGATCAGAAAGGGAAGCAGAGTCTTTGAGTAACAGGCTGCCATTCCAAACCCAGCCCAGTCTCCCGGTGACTGGAAGTTATTATCCGATGGGTGGCCGACGTTGAACGAAACAGCGATTTCACTTCCAGTTTCCGTTAAGTAGGTGTCTGCAACGCAACCGGCAGTTCCGCCCGACGGGCCAAGCGCTGGCTCCCCGAGCCACGGCTGAGGCATGCTGGCAGGGCGGGACGGCGGCCGACACCTGTTCTGCAGTGAGGAATTCCATTTACCACCGCTCTTAAACACGAACCAGGAGCGAGCGTGCGTTTTTAGGAGAAAGACGAAGAGGAGAATTCTACCAACGTGACTTTTTCCTGATTAATTCCAGCAACAGACTGTATATCTAGCATGTTTACACTATATAACTTATTATTACATCAAATTAAGCTTGATACAAACTCTTCAATTTCGTAGCGAGGAGCTGTAGGACTCTGCCGTCTGATGCGGCTCTGCTATCGTGGCTCACGGAGCAAATGACTAACAGCGAGGAAATCTTACTGCATGGACCTCAGCAAAGCGCTTCGGGCTCGCTCCTCAACAGTGGGACATCCGAGGGCATTGCTACATGGCAGGCATTCCACGGCAAGAGCTCGTGTCAGCGCTTCCACTGGGGTAAATAAAGGGATGAGCTGCCTCAAATTCCCTGGTATTGACCATGGGGCGTCAGGGAACACGGACAGGCCGGAGCAGCCAGTCACCGGTGAGTCTGCAGCCTCACTGACCCAGGACCATCTGCCCCAAAACCCCAGCCACACTCCCGTACCAGCCTTCAAGGTTCTTCATCCCAGGATCTCTCCATCCTTGCCAGGCACAGATTTGCCACGCAGACCAGGGGGATGAGGTGGGGTTTCTCTCCTCCAGCGCTGTGCCATTCCACTCTGTGCCTAGTTGCCAATACCTTTTGGTACAGAAAGGGGCAGAGAACGTGGCTTCCCTTTCGGTACACATGAAGGAAAAAATCTTGGAAAAGCAAGGAACTAGAGGCTGTTTTTTCAGCAATATTTAGTCTAACTCAGCTCCTACGTAAGCTAACTTTTACACTGAAAGAAGTACACTGTGTAAACTTTCTAAGAGTTTTTTTCCTTTATATCCTCTCCAGTGTCTTCCCTCAAGAGCACTGTACAGAGCTGAAAAAGGGCAGCACGTCCCCAGGTCACTACCGTCACGAGCGTCTGCTGAGCCACAGGAGTCGGATCCATGCTGCTGTTCCCAAAGGTGGGTTTCCACCTCTGTGTTATTGATTGATAACCCGGTAACAAACAGAATAAAACCTACATTGGCACGACTGTGACAATACATAGATACACACACATATACATACATTCAGGGAAAAGGAGGTAAGTTTAAAACAAGTATTTCAGTAGTGAGTGAGTGTTACAGAATAATATTTTTCCTCCTAAATGCATGGATAAAGAACCTTTTGCTAGTCTCTGAATTTGGCTTTCACAGCTACATCATCAAGCAACGTCCTACCCAATAAAAATATTTCTGCAGAATTTAATAACTATATCTATAGCACCTTGTCTGAGATTCAAAAGCCTTGGAAATTAAAATATGGCAAAAGCAGAATTTATGACAACTCTGTGAAGTAATGTCTATACGTACATTCCCTCTTAATGTCATGATTAATTTACTGCCAGGTCTATACTGTAACAAACTCAAAAATAAGTTACTGGTTCTCCCCCAAAACAATGCCCACCCACAGAGGCAAGCTTTTGGCCCCTGTACACGCTGCCTTTTTGTTTTCTGCCCACTGAGTGATGGCGACCAGAATGAAAGGCAATGATGCTCAGATGTGTTAAAAGCTTCAGGCTCTTTGCAGCACTCCCCATAAGCCATGAGCAAATGCGATACTGCAAAACGGCTTGTCATCACCCTCGTCCTGCCCTTCCCAACATATATAATCCTCATGAAGGGACCTTTTCTCTCCAACAGCACCTTTTAGATACTGAAACCTCACTGCTCCAGTGTTTTACTTCTGCTCTATTATAGGAAACAGCGAGGGAAGATGTCTGCTGTTACACAAACAATTCTATTTATGAATTGGAAATTACTTTGAGGGTTGGCATTTCCAATATATTTATTATTTCAAGGATCATTAATCTTTATAAAGGACAGAGCTCTGAGTTACAACTGACTACAGTCAGCATAATCTGCTAAAGCCACGCCTGAAGTAGCAGCACTTCTATGTCAAGTAGTATCATGCGTAAGGTACTCGCTGAAAGGGAGAAGAATCCCGTAAATCCCAGTTTTGCTGATGTAGATGCTCACCATTATCCTACGTCTTCAGCAGAAGAAACTGAAATGAGCTGAGTTCAATGGACTCAACTTTGAAGACCCTTTTCCATTACATCCGTGAGAAAGTTAGAGACGTAAACTGCAGTTTCAACAATTCTGGGAGAAAATAAAACCTGTACCATTTTCCAAGGATTAGTCCTCATACAAAGAGGCCTTCCTTGCCACGTCTTTACACACAACCTTTCCTAAATTCCCCCGTTGCTATGCTTAATCATACTCCTTCACAGTTCTAAATAACCTTTTTTAAGCTTCAAACAACATAGAATAAATTCTCCCTCGGTCATTGCTTTGGTAGTATTTACTGGTGTGTTTACACACGGACGCTGATTGCAATAGGTGTTCCAGAATCGCTGCTGCGCAAACGCTCGCTATCACAATAAAAGCCTGTATAAGCAAGCACATTAATTCCTGATAAACAAAAGCGCTTTTATTCTTTCACTCCACACCTATGACAAGAACTCTTCCTATCAGTTTCCCTACGTACACACGAAGCAAATAATTTGCTCTTTCAGCCATCTCAGTTCAACCACCCTTAGCTCTTCTCTTCATTTCCTCAAGCTCGCCCAATATCTTTTGGGGGTTTCTCTGGAAACAACAGGATATTGTAACGGTGGCAGAGAACCACATATTACACACCACGTGCGTGATAAGATCTCTTTGCAGGCATGCAGAACACTGCCAGACTTGGATGGGCCTCAGCATCCATGCTGAAACACTTTGGAGCTTGCAAGTTCAGCAAGGAACAGGGAAGAGCAGCAATCCCATAGGATGTGCCAGTTTCTGGAGAAGCAACGCTCCAAAAGGAACTGCAAGCGACAGCTCGGCGGGGGTTGTGGCCTGAACTCACTGAAGTTTCCTACTGATTTTCAATTACTCCCTAACAAAGGGTTCAAAAAGTCAGTAAAAGGAAAGAGGATTTCTCTAAAGGTCACATTCAAATGCTTCTAAACAAGTGATTATCTTCAATCCCGACCTCTTTGCTATCAGCTGGAACTTTGCCTGAGAAAACGGTTTCAGGACTGTGCCCACTGGTTTGTTTGTAGAGTGGCACAGGAAATATGTAAATAGATTAAATATACGACAAAGTGCCAAGCGTGTGAGAACGCCTGCGTACCCATTTCTGTAATATTCTCTGCTCCACAATTATGACTCTACAGAAGTCAGCAGTAAAATCCCCTCAGGAAACGCACACCACGCAGTGTCTGATAGGCTGCCTCGCCATCATCTCCAGACGACCACACGCGTTCACACGTTACCAGCCTTTGCTCAAAATGAACCTACGCTGAAATTACATTTAAGTGCTACACACCGGGCTGCAGATGCAATGGGTGACAGCCCAGGAGAAAGCATGTTTGTTCTGTTCACATTTGGGTAATCATTTCTCTCTGCCATTCATGAATTATCATGCCTTGTGACAAGAATTCATATCTGGAGCCCTCACCGTGCACTCTATAAACATACTGCCCAGTCAGACTTAGCCTAACAGATCTGAGCAGACAGATCTTACCCAAAGTGAAAGGTGTTCTTGCAATTGTACTTAAGCTCAAAGTAAAAAAAAAGTTCAGCTCACTACAGGACCTAATTCTTGGTGTTCACCTTTCTCACTTAAAGCTCAGTTCTCCAAAACCAAGCATATTTGTTATTCAGCTTAAACCTCTTCCCATCTATCAATTAATTTCAATTGCTTATGCAAGGAAATATAACAAACTAAAGTTGAAACAAAGACATGAAAGCTTTCCTAAAAAGATAACATGATAGAACATTTAGTTGCTTCTCTGTAAGGGCCTACAAACTTGAGTTTTCACTGCGAGAAACATCATTTTTCCACAGACGATCAACACTTCACACTTGCAGTTCTCCAGGTCTAGTCAAGTTGTCCTTCCTTGCCAGAGCACTCAGTTTGCCCAATAAAAGAAAGGCTCTGGCCCCAGCAGAAATAAATACATTGCTAAAAAAGCAAGCCTTGCACTAGTAACACAGCCCAGCGCTCAGGCCACATGGGTAAATTTTAACATTTATATCCCTGCTAACTAGAGACAGGCTCAAACCAAAATCACAAATATGGAGAAAGCCTGAACCCAGATCAGGATTTTACAGCTCACACACGAACTCTTCTCTTAACAATGGCTGGAAAATGCTTTTCAGAACTCCTGCAGCATTTGCTCCATACACAGGAAACGAGTTTAATAGTACATCTTTGGGGATTAGCTCTGTTCAGCTGTCCAAGCCTTTGATTCCAAGTCTGTAGATAGTATTGCCTTAGCCGTTACACAGAAACAGACATAATTCCCGGTGGGATGGCTCCCTTGCTCCTGCGGTCATTCTCCTTAATCCCCGTTAACTTTACGGGATGCTGTACTGCACATATCGCTGCCTGCAAAGGAACTCCTCCAGACGTGTTTCTTGCCCTTCCTCTATTCACCGCATGGAAACGGGGAAGGCAAACACACCGCTGAAGCACTGGAATTGGGGAGTTGGATAAAAGCATTGCATTCTTCATTTCTAGACAACACAAAGCAGCTCCCGAGGATGAACGTACCGCTTTTCAGCTTCGGCGTAGCGGGCTGTTTTGTGACCCTGTGATCCACCACGAGCAAGGCATTAGCAATCCGTACAGCGGGCACGGCACGGCACATAGTCACCTCAAATGTTATAGCATGGTGTGCTAGCCAATGCAAGATGGCAGGAAGACTCTTGACGTTCCACACCCCAACGTGCACCCTGCTAGACAGATCACCATGCAGCTTTGTTTCTCCACCAAGATTTCGTTTCTGAACCATGTAGCATTTAAACCAAGCTAAGGCAAAGGCAAGAGCTGTTAATTGGAAGTATTAACACATACAGTGCTGAGACCTGAGGAACTGGGGGGGAACAAAGACGCACTGGGCAACCGCTGAGAAAGCGTGATCTGCTGACAAGAGGTGGCAAAGAAACCCTGAAGTCTGCAAAGGGAGAGGGAAAAAAACAAAACAAAAAAAAAACCCCAAACAAACAAATGCCCATATCTAACACACAGACTGAAGTATGACTCCAGCCAGACTGACCAAACTCTGCGAAACCACAGAGCAGCTAGATTGAAACCATCCCTACAATTCAATATTCAGAGAAATCACCCTTAAATACATAATAATGGGTTGCAAGAGGCCATTAAATCCTCTTTAGACAGGCAGAATTTGTCTGAATTCTCTTCATATTTACAAGGCGGGGGGAGCAGGGGAGCTGGAGGCTGGGCTGTGCCTGGTTTTGGGGATGGGCTGGCTGCTGACCATGAGGCCTCTCCAGCTCCAGACACTCCGCTGTGCTCCCTGTTGTTTAAAAGGACAAACGGCACTGGCAGCAGAGAATCCAGTGGCAACAAGGAGAAAGCCTTGGGAGCACCCCTCGCTCACCATCAGCCACCATTTTGAAAGGGGGCCCTGGGTGATGCGCCCCTGCCAGCAGCACCAGGAGGAGGGGAGAGGTGTTACTGAACCTGGAAACCCGCCTCAAGTCTAGGTGGTACATCAGAGCTCCTCTTCAGCCCAGTTTTTAACAAATGTTTTCCTTCACCCTTTGGGTATATGTCTTTGTAGTCCAGTGGTAAAAGAGAAGAGGGACAGCAATAAGCTGGAAGTCTACATCACCGGCACATGCGTGTCCTAGGACAGGCCTGCACAAGGAGCAGAGATCCAGCCCACGCATCAATGACATGTCCCTTCCACCATCATCTCCCCTTGCCCAAGCTCCCATTCAGATGAGGGGGAAGTAATGTTAAAACTCCAATTCCTTTGGATTAATACAATCTTTTTTAAATGAGAGGTCCTGGGCCACTGGACTGTGAGGAGAGCTGGAGTTCAGAAAGGCCCCTTTCCAACAGGATTTCAGGAAGATTACTGCAGAGCAAAAGAAGAAAGAATGCAAGAGGGAGTTTTTTGCAAAGGGGGATTATATAAACTCCACGGGGAATGAAAACATTCTTTTTCATTCTTATTTTCTTACGTTGCCCAGGGAAGTAGGTAATGAATATCTGGCTTATTCATAAAAACATAGCAATGAATTAAGTGTACAGCCGGCATTGAAGTTCTTCACAAACTTTAAATATTTCTCTGCCTACCTCAACAGCCTAGGCAGGTAAAAGGAGAAAACCTATCCCCATTTCCCCGATGGGGAAGTGGGGAAAAAGTGGATAAAAACAGTAGTTTCAAAGAGAAGGCATATGAGACTAAATGAGTGGCAAGTGCTCAGCTATCTTGGGCCTCTGAAGATTCACATTTGAGCAACTTGAGAAGGGATATACAGCTAAAGCTAGGGTCTGGACTAGATGACATGGCTCATCCTTGAGCCATAAATTCAGAATTTCAGAGACCAGGCAGCACCACAGCAACGACCGTCCATCTGACCCCTCGCATCAGAAGCACATCCCAGCTCCACGTCCAAGCCCACAGACCAGTCTTCCAGTCTCACACCACCCTATGCATGCGAAGCCTACATTCATTTCCTTGATTGTGTCCCCAGTACCAAATGAACCCTAATTTTGTACATTGCATCCTTTCACAAGCCTGCCTACATAAGCTGGCTGCTTCATCCTTTGCCTACTTGCTTTTCTCAGGCCTCCAACCCATCTTCTTTCTTAGGAGCACATCCCCACCCAGTCTGCGAGGATTGCATTTTACTTGTTCCCGTTTGATACGCTTATTGCGAGACAGGATCATATGAGACTGAAGGCCCAGAGAACCCCATGCTGCGTACCTTGCATAAAATGTGCTTTCTCTTGCACCAGAAAAAGGCTTACACGACACATAGTTTTTATAAATACATATCTATGAAATTTTGAAAGCAGGCAAAAAACATAATAATATCATAAGGTGGCAAGGAATACAAAAGAAGAAAAAAAAAACCCACAGTGAATAGAATCCTTTTTTATAAAAAAAAAGAAAACTATGCTTAACACAAACTCCTTCATGAATTCCCTTTATACTTGCAGCAACACGAATTCACCATTCTGCTGACACTGTTGCTGACACTACTGAAAAAGTCACCCAAGAAGGCTCACTGTAAAATAAAATTTTACAAGGAGAGGAAATGCGGATTTGTAACGGAACATTTCCTCCTGCTTAATCACAGCATCATTACTGTGATGGACTTTTTAATTGATTTAATGATAAAGACGTAATGTTTTTGGGCTAACTGCCACAGAGACGTGCAGTCAAGAATGAAAAATCTTAAATTACTGTTACCAAAAAAAAAATCCCCTCTAGAAATGATTTAATACCAAAAAACAAGAGATTCCTGCAGTAACTCGGTGTTTCTAATATTGCTATTAATTTTTAATACCACCTTCAGATTCCCTTCACTGAGGAATCCTGAAGCATTTACAGTAATCAGTCAAACAAGGAACCTTTTCAGCTCTTTGCCCTTAGAATCATGAGGTATAAACTTTCAACTTCCACACAGGAGATATTTTTAAAATGAAGAGTGCATTTCCCAGAATAATGATGCTCTAATACCAAAGAGCAGCTCAGTTATTTTGCGTTAAGAAACCAAAGCCCTTCTTACACAATTTCAAAGCAGCAGCTGTGACTTTGAAACCAGGAATTCATCCTGGCCACCTGCTCCAAAACTGGCCAAAACAACGCGGTGGAACGGCTCCCGAGGACAACCATGGGATGGCAGGGTAGCACAGGTTGTTTGCTGTTGGGGTCCCAGAGATCACCACGTTCTCCGGGATCTTCTCTGGATGAGGACCTTGGGATCCAGCTGCATCCAAAAGCTGGATTAATTATTAAGCGCTCGATTGCGGTGCTGTTACTGGCGAGGAGCGAAACCTCATGGCACAGCTGAGATGCATCGCTCACGGCGTGCCATTCACAGTGCGATGTTTTATTCCCACAGCAGATGATCCTTTCCAAGCACTCAGCAAACAGTACTATGGTCTGGCTCGTAAGGTACTGTTTTCTTTGAAGAAAGGCGTTGTTTTACTGTTGGTTTGGGTTTTTAATTATACTCAAAACCATCTGTAAGAGGAATTACAGTAAACTCAAAATGACGACTTGAAAACCTCGAGCTAGCCCACTTTTTCTAGCCTTAATGAACGCACAAACATCGCAAAAACCAGCGCCCACCAAGGCAACTCAGAGGAACGCGAGATCTCCCCAGATCCACAACCAGAACTAATGCAGCATCTCAGGAGATGTCCCAGGGCCCAATCCTGCTCCCAGCAGAGTCAACCGACTTCATCAGTAACAGTATTTGGCCCACAAAGACTCAGGCACGTCTAATTCTCAGCATTAACAAGAAAGTATATTTTGCGTTAACCTGAAAATAATCCTCTACAGAAAACTATCCTGCAAAGTACCACAGCAGAAGACGACACTTTTAATATTTAAAAGCATACAAATATGTTCCTCAAAGTTTATTTTAATGGCAGGATGGGGTAAAAATAAATAAAAAACAGGTCACTGGTAAGTGTCCTAGGTTCTTTCCACTTTTTACTCCTTTTTTCCTTGCTTTCCCCCTTGGCACGCCCCTCGTGCGCAGGCGCCCTTCAGACAAAGTAGCCTGCTGTGACACCAGCGCTGCCGAGGTGGAAACACGCTCTGCTCCTCACGCCCACGGAAGACCCATGCTTTGGCCTTCAAGGAAGAGCCTCTGGATGGTCAGACTCAAAAGCCTGCTAAAAGTTTATTTCTTCTTCTTTTTTTTTCTTTTCTTATAAATTACAGCTCCTTTTGATGTCTACTCTTGCTCTTAAGAAAAATACACACGTCAGGTTGCGATGAAAACTGCCCACGCGACAAGCTTGCGTTTACAAGCCTAAAGGCAAGCGTCGCTTGCACACAGGTCAATGCCGCTTTAAGAAAACATCGCATACCAAAAAACTCACACATGGTCAGAACACATCGCGAGCAGAGAGGAACTGTGGACTCAGTCTGAGGCAGCCAGCCAGCCCGAGAAGCCCTTTGAAGTTAGAAAAACATCCTCTGGTCAGAGCACGTTTGTGAAGCCGTGGGACAGGCGCTTTAAACAACATTCGCTGGAGATCACCTGCGGCGTGCCAGCGGATTGGCGCCTGCGTGACTCCAACAGCACAACCCTTTGTATTCCACAGAGGCCGCTGCCTCCAAGGGCTGCCCTATCAACGGCACACCGTCCAAAAACCGCGCGGCGAAACCCACGCCGTTCACCCTCCGTACAAGTCGGGCGGTTCCAAGAGGCACGCGAAGGCTGGGAAAACGCTGCTGCAAGGAGAACTTGGTGAAGAGAAGGACGGATGCTTTACCTGGGAAGGCATCGCCCCGTAAGAAGGGCCGCTGCAAACCAGCATGGCACAAAACTCGCAATACGGTTTGGCGCACAGCCGGCTACAACACAAAATACTCACCCTTAGTCACCATTATCACGAGCAGACAGACAGAGGAGACTGAAGACCAGAAGATTGCTTTTTCAGCTGGGTTACTTCCCTCCGCCCAGCCCGCTGGCATCAGCCAGCCATGCCAACGCAACTTTGAGCCACGTCCTCCTCCTGATCCAGCGTCTCTCAGACCAGCATGTCGCTGGGAAAAGACAGTCTGTGAACGTATTCCTAACTGAAGGCAGAACTGGTTATCCGTTCCTGATTCTCCTGGATATTGGAACAGATATGCAATAGCAGGTTTTGGATACACCCCAGGTCTACGGAGAGGGCGGAAGGAGGAAGCCTCACCCCAATTTTGGGCAGGGCTCCTGCTGATGTTCGGAGACGCTCTGACTGTACAGTAGGCCAGACTCCTTCCTTCCTTAAAACACACCGCTAAAGGCATGACGTCAGCGTTTTTCTTCTCTAACCATTCCATTCTTCTGTATTTGACAGGCTTCCCTGTCGTCCCCAGCGGTGGTGAAATTCTCCTCATTTTTTGAGGAGGCCGGTCTTGGTGTTGCTGTCAGAAAGAGACATGAGGAGGGTCGGATCGCTCTTGCAGAGCTAACAAGGGACCCCACAGTCCTTCTGCTACTCCCACAGGACATCACCCCTTGTTATTCATCTACTGGCAAATCCAGGGGGCTTCCCACTGCGGTGTCTTCGGTTTCCATCTTTCCAAAGTGTGGAAAAACCAGAGGTGGTCAGAGATTGAGGGTCAGTTGTTTCAGCAGAGGTTTGTTCTGTGTTTCAACAGCTCCTGAACGTTCACTGACTGAGCACTGCAACACCTGCATGCTCCAGCCTAGCTGCCTTACTTTTGACTTTCGTCACACAGCTCTCAAAAAAACTGATTTAATTCTTTTTTTTCTGCATTGCATTTAACAACAACAACAAAAAAAACCAAAACCAAAACAAAAAACAAAACTCAAGCAGCACATCTGGTGAAGAGTGCCATGGTAAGGCTGATGACCAACCTCCAATGAAGTGTATGTGGCATCTATGAATACACCGCTTCCCTTTCCAAATGCTGGTTTGTTTGGTTTTTTTTTTTCCTTTCTTTTCTCTTACACATCACCACGTTTTAATCCAAGAGTGACTGCCTTTTAAAGAAAAGCCCTGTACAAGAGCTGAGGCAGGAAGAGATCCCATTTACTTCTTTATGCCGTGCATTAGTCCAGAGTTAAAGATTCCATGTGCTTCCTACTGGTCATAAATAAAGAATTCAAAATTCCCTTAGAGTAGAAGGGAAAAAAAAAAATAAACCAGAAGAGAATAAGACGGTTCTGCAGTACTTTAACAAACCAACCTAATTAGATAAAATACACCTTCATACAATAAAAATGTGGTGGTTTAATGGGTCTTAAGCAGTGCTGTGGGAATAGCCTCTCTCAAAACACTCTTTTTAAACCTATCTGCAAAATTGCAGTGCTAATTACAAATGGGAATTTCAGTGGCAGCACAACTGGGAAAAACTTTTGTGAACCTACATCAAATGATCAGATAATCTGCGTCTGCAGGGGAAAACACCTGGTCATTCCACCAGCAATGCTGCTGCCAGGTAAGAGGAATATCAGTCTCACCACCTGAGCCTTCCCTCGTCCTCCACCGATGTGGGACAGAGCGGGTACAAAACCACAGAAAGCCATCAGTACTTTCCCCTCAATAACAGCAGGGCTTTTGCATCAAAACGTAACAGAGAAACACTGCAGAATTTTTCAAGCTTATAAATCCAGGCTTACCTAACTGCACCGAGTTAGTTAAAAATGTACCTTTAAAAGTAATTTATTTATGGTATTCTGAAAAACTCCTTTTACGTGCGTACCCACACCAGAAACAAGACCTTGCACATAAGCTTTGCATAAATAAAAATGGCTTTAACTGAGATAACCTATGAAGTTTATCCTCAAAATAAAATTAAATATTCAGGATGGCTAAATGAGGCACAGTTTTTCCATGGGAAAATATCAAAGTATTATTTATTTTTCTGTAAGTACTTGTTTTGAAAAGCCTTTCCTCCCCACCTGGGCTTCGGCTAAAAGCCACAATCTACATTTAAACAGTGTGCATGCTTTAGAAAACTATCAACCATCTTTTTTTGAAGCAGAAGCAGATGAAATTATTTGATCCACTTTTCATATAGAAAGTCTAGGGCTGACCAGAAAGAAATAGGCAGGCTCCCAGTACAAACTTACCAGGATTACATCAAAGACCTTCCTCTAGGATCAGACGATTGATTTCTTCAATGCTTTTCAGAGTTTCTTCCAGGATATTTTGGGTTATTGCCTTAGACCTTTGCTCAGCTGGAATGACAGATATTCTGTTTGCTAGACTGTGATGTTCTCTCTTTACGGGGGAACGAGTGCTGCAGTTTATACACACATACGCTATGTGAACAGAGAGCGACTTGGAAAGTTCACAAGCAAAATTATTATTTGTTGTTTCAAAAAAAGAGGAGTTTATTACAGAAACACTGATACAGGCTTAACCGCAGCATCTTATGCAATACAGAGACTGCTTGTTATCCTGCGAGCAGAGACTGGGGCACGCTACGCCCAGAGAAAACTCCTGCTCCCCCAAACAGGCATTTCTTCTTTTATATGCACAAGGCTTCACTTTACAGCTACCACCATCTTTACCTAGCTCTCTTGAAACTAACCGTCCTGGAATTATAAAAGATTTTTAAGGCAGGGCAACAAGAAAAGGCTTAGTCCTTTACCTACCGCTACCAAACCTCTGGGGAATCAGACCGCAAACTATCTCCGAGGGCAAAGCGACACACTACCCACCGTTCATTCACCTTCCTCCCCCAAGACACATCTGTCACCTCCGTACCACTCATCATCCGCATCAGAGTACGGATCAAAAGACGCGAGGCTGCTCCCAAATCCCACTTCTCCTGCAAGACAGCACTTTGTTCTGTCACTTCCCCACTGAGCCTACCCCCTCATTTCATGCCTCACAGCATGTGTGGCTGCACCCCAAGATCAAACTCCCATGCATCATTTTCTGTCACAGATCTTGAATCGAAGTGTTATACTTTAACAGGAACCTCAATATGCTTAATCCCTTTAAAGCTGCCGCAGTAACGCCCCCAAACGCATCAAATTCCACCCCAATCGCAAAACGCAAAGTGCTTCTCGTGATGGACACTGCACGGGCTGTTCAGACCACAGGCCAATCCATCTCCGAGCGACAGCAACGTGCACCGCCTACCTTGGTTAGTCTGAAGCCTAAGGATACCTGTCTGAAAATTCCAGGCACTCCAGAAGTCCTCTGCTGCAAATTTTGCTCAAAACATAACTGATCTGCTCTCGCACTTTAAGGGAGGATCTCGCATTCTCCAGGGATTCTCGTTGCAGGTGACGTAAGAGACCAGCGCCGCTGAGCCTGCACTCAACTCCAAACCCATCACAACCCAACGCAGGACTGGCAGGTGGCACTCCTCAAGGCGTAAGAAGCAAGACAGCCTTTCACAGTCAGCAAGGAGTTTCAGAGTCCCACTGAATTTTCAGATCGAGAAGGGTTATCAGAGAAAATTATCAAACTAGCAGAGCTTTGACAAAAAGCAGAAAAACTGCTTGCCTGGTATTAAGTTTTATTAACAGCAGCTTTGGATGTAAGGAACAACTCCTGGCATGCGCCTGCCAGGGCCCTTGGTTTGAACCAGGGAGCCACAGGGTCTCCCGTTATCCCTGCCGAGGGGTCGGCCTGGTGGGATCTCTTAGTGTATTTTACAGGGCTCTCCTTGGCCATCAAGGAGCTTCTCAGGCACGGGTGGCACTTCAGTCTCCTGTGGCCACAGCCCAGTCTTCTGAAGAGCAAAACGATTTACTCCACCAAAAGTTTTAGAGGCTAGAACAATAGGCTCACTTATTGCCCTGTAACACACAATAGGCCACACCAAACAAACTCAACTTCACAGCTGCTACAGGACCTCCCAAGAAGGGGCGGCATCGTTCCCTTCTCAAAGGAGTAGATTCTGTATGAGTAAGAGAGAAGTATTTCTCATGTATGACGGGCACATACCCAGCCACGTCAGAGGCAGACACGTAGGTACTGAGTAATCTCCTGAAGACTTGCGGGTACAAGCCTGTTGGAAAGCCAGCTCCACGACAAGCCAGGGGACCGGTCCTTATGAAACAGCGAACACGCGGTTACACGGCAGCAGTCTGTCGCAAGACACTAACTACACAGGACTCTCCAGCTCGAAAAAGGACGTCTCACACCTTCAGAAGTGTCAACTCTGTTCTGCAAACAACAAGATAAAATAGATGCCGTACTGCTCTGACGACAATAAACCCAGAAGTTTGCGAAAAGCAAAGGCACTGCGGGGCTGAGCCCCTCACAGAGAGACGGGACAGCAGCAGTTGACCCTACAGAAGGCATTTCCCCCCTCTCTTCGATTACGCAGCAGTAGAAGCATCTGCGCCAGCACAGCCCTTCCACCCCAGCCAACACCACTGGCGTTCCACCACTGTAAGACAAATGTCACGCGATATTCCAACACAAACATGTTCTGCTGGCTCAGGAATCAGACACAATGAAGATTTTGCGTTTGGAACTTGGTTAATAATTCTTGAATGGAGTACAGTCCAGCTCAGTCTCCCATAGCTGTAGTTACTCTGCAGGAGTAAATACAAGCTTAGTTTTGCAGCCAGCGTTGGCAGATAGGACTAAATAAATTCACAGAGAAAGTCTATTTGACCATTTCTTCACATTAATTCTTTTAACTAAAACTATACCTCATTTTCCATGAAAAGATATCCATAAATATCACGTAGTCTGAAAACTCCCAAGTGTTCAGAGTAACTAGTACATTAACTAGAAAAGTGGTTTTGTTACAAAAAAATACTTCAAGTACTTTGTACGTTTCAACATCTACCATTTACTTTCCAGCCAGGTTTTGATGCTGACATTCACGAAGCAAAAATCCATCCGCGAGGATTTCTATAAAGGCCAACATCTGCAGCACAGGGAGCAATGTTCCATTTTGATTTAAATATCACCACCGAACAATTATTTCCCCAACTTCGGAAAAACTAACTCTTGCAAAGTTTCAACACTCAAGAGACTTCTCTTTCCTCTGTTCATAACCCAATTCAAAAGAAACCATAAAAGTCAACTCGGATCTTCTTCTGAAGGGTGCCTACAAATAGCCACTTACCGAGCCCCTCCTGGGTCTTATTACAGATCTCACCAAACCCACAGAAAACCCTTCTGTTAATGAATGCTGCTGGAAAGAACATTCCCAGATGTCAACAATCATGTGCTACAAATTCCCCATTTTTGTTATAAGCGAAGTTTTAGTGTAAAGCCTGGACTACGTTATTTACGTTTAAGTCATTAAAGAATATAACACACTGCTGCTACTTTTCATCCCAATTTACTGAAGAAAACAAACTCCACAACCAAGGTTGTCTCATTGAGAAGAATTAAGGTTTCACAAAGCCAAGAGGGACCATCAGTAGTCCAAGAGACATAGCTTGCATCACTTAGACAAGGACTTCACCCGGCCACCACGCAGAACGTGCTTCCTGCTCACAAACATCAACCTAGGTAACTCCACTTCAGAGGGGGTGGGAGAAAGAGGGTTGCTAGAGATCAAAAAAAAGTTACTTTAATGAGACTGTTTGCAGAAACTTCACGGGCTATTCAGTTTTCCAATCAACAGGCCAAATTAAAAGCATGCCACGTTAAGTCTGAAGCACCTATAAAACAAGCCCCGCTGAAACACGGGCTATCTCCCATCCACCTCCTCTGTTTGGCTCAAGCAAAGTCAACTTTTAATTTCATAACACAAAATATTTAATTTATGCTTTTCTTCTATGTCAATTTAACCTCCGGCACATCGCTTTGAAACCATGTGAGGACGCCTAACACTTTCCATATGGCAACTGAATTGTGGCTTTTAATTGCACCAACTGGTATCATTCAAGGATAATTCCCTCGGAATCCGGCATTCTGCTGCAGTATTGGCCAATTCCCTAATCTCATCACCATGGCACTAATACTTTCAGAGACTCTTTGATTGTTAATATTCATATTATAATTTTCCCAAACCAGAGCTGTCAAGATACACTATGTGCACCACTAATTAAATTATCTTGGTTTGCTGGCACCAAATTTCGACACTAAACAAAATTCTGCTTCTCTCTCTTTCAATACAAAGTTTGACAATTTTATTTTAAGTGCCATGCACAGTATTTTGTGCATCAAACTATGTTTTTTGGTCATACCAATATGTAGCACTGCTGAGTCTGTTGTTTCTTTGAATCCCCAGAGTCAATACAAGTAATTATCGATACAACACTGACGTTAGTGTACTTCCAGTTTAAGAGATCACTTCAGGCAGTCACACGAGATAGCACCCCAGGAAATTTTAATTGCTCCTGTCAGCGTATCAGCAAGAAGGCAGTCCTTCAAACATCAGTCTGCCCATGAGGTGACCCCAGAGTTGCACTACAATTAAGTCTTCCACTTCAACAGCCTTCCAGCCATAGTACATACATACCACTTAAAAAAAAAAAAAAAAAAAAGTCTCCTTTCTGTTTATTATTTTCATTTTGGATGAATGACCTACCCAGCTGTGTCTTCCATAAGGCTACGTATTTTTATATGCACACAGACGCTACTTAACAGTGGGGGACTGGGAAGGGGTGTTTTTTTCTCCCCCACATTTAAGAAAGATGAGGCTGGAGGAGCGGCGAAGTTGACACTGGCGTAGTCTCCTCTCAGCCACGCCAGGAATGCCCATTAATGTCACTGGCAGTTACAGGCACAGAACAAATGGAGAACCAGCCCCACCTCGGACGCTGGGATGTGCCTCGGCATTTCATACAGAACGATTCCCAGAGCAGAGACACAACTCCAATTAATATCAACGGGGGTTAAACATGAGGATCGGTAGCACCAAAGAGTCCAGCAGCAGTGGTAAGCTGAAGTCTTTGCTATTTTACTTAACATGATTACTTACAACTTTGTTCACTGTGAACTGGTTTGAAATTTAATTTAAAATAGGAGATTTTTTCCAATCCCAAGCACAGATCTCAATGAGACGCACAAGAAACTAGTAAAATTTCTTACGGCTTTGAAGAAAAAAGTAAATTGAACTAAGTAAATGTCATATTTCATCTTTTCCCCTCTAGCATAGAGCGACTTCTCAGTTAAATAAATAAATACATGAGTATTCACAAACAATGTTGATCTCCAAAAACTCTTTGCAAAAGTAAACACATTCAATAAACTTAAACTTAGGAATTATACAGGATAATCCACAGTGTCAGAAAACCTTTCTGGGCACAAGTTAACTGGATCCTAAAGCAGCGTGTTCACTTGCTGGAACGGATTTACAGCCCCAGTGGTTTCAATCAGCTTTGAAACTCGAGGATGACTCTGGACCGCGTACTTTTCAGGGATGCAAGAGAACTCCTTTTTTCTGTAATTCCACGGGATGTGGCGAGCTGCGGCGCAGTAATTAAAACATTTGGAGCAGAGCAGCCCCTGCTGGGCGGGTGGCAATGGTTTAACCGGAGCAGAGAAGTCCTACCCAGACCTGGAGCCCCTGTTTCAGACACGCAGCCCTTCCCCGGCACACGCCTTCACCCACAATTTATATGGGATCCTTCTCAGACAACTGAAGGTAAACTGATGAAAAGACCTCCCCTCCATGACTATTGTAAATTCAATCATTCTGGAGAGGAGCACACATGAAATTTTACTGCTTTCCTGTATGAGTCACTCATTCCTCCTGTAAAACGCTACATGAATCCCCCCAAACTTCAGTGTCATCTCCCCCGGATGACTAACTTGAGTAAAACAATTCAGCATCTCTGTTCTTGAGGAAAACAGCCTTCCAGCTACAACCAAGACAGAATTTTTGGCTTATACAGACCAACATAAGTCAAATTTCACTACCGCATTCACGTTCTAATCCAAATGATTCAAGTCTCTGAAGTTTCAGACCTGGAAACAACCGAGTGTTCTCCTCTCCCACCAACAAGTCTTTGGAAGCACACTAGATTTCACCAAATGGGGACCTACACACTGGTGAAACCACCACCAATAAAACTCTGGTTAAGGATTCCTAGGAGGAAAATTATTTCTAGGACCGGTTTTGTTTTTTTAAACTCAACAGCATGTTTCTCTGAATGCAGATATTTTCATCAGCGTTTGATCTAACTCTTTCTGCCGTAAGTCACAAACGCGGCAATTAGGACCTATTTCAGGGGAAAAAAAAAACATGTTTTAATTAGAAGCCCGAGTTTCAGCTGCGACACAAGAAAACTGTACCACTCCAGAGAGCCTTGTAAGGTGATTGAACATTTCAGGGGGAAGCAGAAAGGAGAAGAGCCCTCAGTGGGTTCAAGGGCAGCAGTTCGGCATTACTGGGGAGGACACCACTGTCCCCCACAACCCCCTGTCACCGACCGTTAGAAGTGACGACGTATTTCTAATCTTGAGGTGAATGAAGAGCCAAGTAGTGAGGCTACAATTCACTTTGTATCTTGGTACGATTACACAGGAGATCAAAGGGATCTCCGGAGAGAAGCAGTCATGCAGTCTCAGTTACAGAGCCAATAGCTGTGACTCCATAATCCTTGTCAAAAAGGACTGTACACATGGCACATCTGGTTCCAATGCAGGAGCAGAAATGCATCCTTCCCTGTTACCAAAAGTTCATATTTTAAAGGAACTTTCATGTAGCTGTCACAGTGTGCCTGTGACAGGATGACAATTAAACTAAACCAATTAGCAGGCTATGTATAAATACAGATACTACCAAATATATTAGGCAATAAATTGCAAATATTCTCAAACATTCAGGAACAGCTCTGTCGGGATGACAGCAAAAAGCTTCATGGGAGCAGTGCTTTTAAACACACTTAAACCTATTTACAGGTTTATAATGCACTAAAGCTGCAGACTGATTTTTAGCTAATGGCTTGCTAATTGCTGAGCTATCATGAGGAGGACACCTTGAGTAAGAAGAGAAATACTACTCTGCTGTCACTCCAGCTGAGCAGACCTCATGGAAACGAAAACTGAAGAGTTTTGTGAACAGCAAAGTATCTTTGACAAAAGATTTTTTTCCTTCTTTTTTAGAAAGCAAATCGCGTATGTGGAAGAAAATACATTTCACAAAGCTAAAGTCAGAGTTTTTGACCTTTAACTCTTGCATTTTAAACCTGTGTTTAGTTTGGTGAGTTGAGCTTGTTTCCTAGAAAATATATATGTGAAAGGTAGAACATATCTAAAAAGCTTGACTCGCAAAAATAAGGATAATGAAAAATACTTAAAAGCACGTGTTTTTACTCTTTGCATCTGTATCACACACTATGTACCACTATTAATGAGCACTTATTTCTTTGGACACATCGTCTCCAAGTAAAGCACAATAAAAAAATCCCTTCAACCCAGCACACCTGCAAGCTGAAGGCGAAGCGGTTGTGCTCCTCAATTACAGACACACAACACCTGACCCCCGTCACCTTCCTTCTAGCAACTCCCAAACAAGGTAATCCTCCTCCAAACACAACACCGCTGGAGCCTAAAAAGCCATCATTAGCCTTTCCCATACTACACATCTCCCACACACATCAGCATCCCACCTCAAATGAAGGATTCTCCGCGCGCGAGTTCATTTTTCCCGGGACAGGAGAAGTTCAGGCTTCTGACAATAAAACCGGTGGCTCACAAAGCCAGGAACCCGCAGGAGGTTTGGTGGCCCTGCTCTGCTTGTGCTTTCAGAGCCGCATTCCTTGCTGGGAAGCGGAGATTCCAATCTCCCCATCTCTCAGGTTACTTTTCCACTGATGAAGCTTTGGGGGCTTGCTCCAAAGCTCAGGAAAGTCACTGGGAGTCTTTCGGTAAACACCAATGAGCTCTGCATCATACCCTGAAACGCTGTGAGGGCCGTATCTAAGAATTAAGTTTGTTTACCTCCCATCATGCCTTTTTGTTTAAAGAGACAACATTTTTGAAAAAAAAAAAAA
>JAAGAY010132082.1:0-52298 GCA_011801015.1 Ardeotis arabs | reverse complement strand
CAGTTTAATAAAATCCAGAGGTGATGTAGGACTTTCAAAGAGCAAAATTCAGCAGCCTAACTCAAGCAGCTACCTCCCTACTTGAAAACAGGATGAATTATTTCTATGTTACTCTTAACAGATGTTGCTCTCCATTTGCCAAGATCAACAGCTACTCTGCAGCCTCCTCAGGCAGTGCTATCACACTGCTTCTCCACCTAGATAATTAGAGTGTTTTCAGAATCCACGACCTGAATCTTTCTGCATCTGTGCACAAATTCATGCCCATTTAACTAAATCAACTGGAAAATATACCTTCACCTATACTGAAGTAGATAGGCAGGTCAACTAAGAAAAACAGCTGCATGATTCTTACCTGGTTGGTCAAACGGATACCTAGCACTGTCCTGTCTTCCCAAGAAAGGCCTACTGGCCTGAGATGCCTGCAGACTAGTCTGATAGAGGGATTCCAGTTCTGAGAGCTCCTGTTCTGTGTCTTGATTCCACTGTGGATGCAGATGTACTGGGATCCTGCTCAAGTCATCTCCAACTGCTCTCTGATCAGAAAGGGGTGGACTCCTTCTAGGTACAGGAAGCCATTCAGTATTCTTATTAGCCTTCTGAGAACTGTAATACCTAGTAACATTATCCACCCAACGGTCCACAGGCATAGAGGCAACCATGCTACTAGTAGCTCCATCATCCACCCGTTTCATTCCTCCATCATGACAGTGCCTTTCCAGGGAGGGTGCAGGGTCTGCTATATTCTGTCCACCTCTTCTACACAGCTCTTCACTGTGAGAACAAATACTCTTAGAAGCAATAAGTTGGGCACTAAAACCCTCCAAAGAAACTACCCCATTCCTAATATCCACAGTTGAGTGTAATTTTTCAGAAGACTGGTTTTTGTCCTCCTGGTTTTGATGGATTAGCTGTCTGTAACCAGAGGATGAAGGGTTGATGAAAGATTTTTGTGTTAACTTTGGAGACTTCTCATCCTGACACACTGCAGCAATCCAGCCTTTTTCATGAGTACCTTTTCTCTGTGAGACTGCATGCATTTTCTGAAACTGCTCTGCCAAGGAGCGAACATGTCCCTTTGTACTAAAAGCCTCAGATTTGCAACCATCTGCTGTGCCATATTCATCCTGTGAGGGTAATAAAATCTCATGGCTGTTTGCTCTGGAGTACTTAGTGGTTTTCTGCAAAGGATCCAAGGAGCACTGCCGTGTAGGGGATGAAGTTGCAGGGGTCATTGCATGATAGGCCCCTAAATGATCAATGCTGGGCCGCACTGGAGAGCTTGCAAGTTTGGAACAAGGACTGTGCTGGCTGTCCTTTTCAGGAGATGCTGCTTGTGGTGGATGTGGACAGGGAAACAGTGTAGGCAAAGACCCAGAGTTTACTGTGTTAGCCTTGGATTTGTACTGAGGTGTGAGAACAGGCATGATGTTATGAACCTCTTCTAACTTGCTGCTACTGCAGCATTCCCTATAGTCTTTTGGCCCTGTGGCTGCAGTGTCAGCAAATTCCACACTACGGTGGGCATCATTCTCAGTTCTTGCAGACCTTTCTGCCAAACCTTGCCTACAGGGAAAAGAGGGAGCTTGGTCATGAAAATCAGCAGAAGCAGACTGGAAGTTTGCAGAGATCCTGTTGGATGGATTGCTTTCAGAAGGGGGCAAGGAGGAAGACTCTGGATATAATGATGAGTGCAATTCACGGCAGGAAGCAGATGGGTGGAAGAAAGAACTGGACCCAAATTCCACTTCTTTGTTGGGTTCCAGTGGTACCTCCTGGCTCAGCAGTACTTGGAGCGGGCCAGTCTGTTCACTAAAACACACAGAAGGGTAAATGATTAGCAGTACTCATTGCTTACATTTGTCCCTAGGGTACAGAACTCACACTAGGTGACATATACCTCAACACACTTTTCTTTGCTAACTGTATTCTGATGAAGACTTTGCATTAATTCAGTAGATACATACATGTTAGTCCTTTGCTTCTAACTCTGATATCCTATTATAAGTGATCTACTGAATCCATTTCATACTTTTAAGAGCATTTTGCTACAGTTCTATATAAAGTATTCTTGTACAGCACCCTAGGCACTTCAACCAGCAGACTGAGCATGGGGGGAGGGATAACTTTAAGAATAGTAAAAATAGCATTTATACAAAATAAAACAACTGTTTCCAACATTAACACATTTGATATTTTTGAAAATACTTTGGATACATTCATGATATGAAGATGAACTGAAAATAAGGTCCCTCTCTCCAGGCAACGTCATGAACTATGACCTGACAAATGGAAGGAACAGGTTGAAATTTCTCTCTTATCATCTCTGCATCATCATTTGCACTGAGATATTTATCTAACACATTAAATAAAGTTCAAGCAAAATATGTAACTATTATTTTGTAATAATTTGTATTCTAAGTATACTTCTAAAAATAATTTGTATTTTTATGTACCAACGCAAGACAATACTACTCTCGGGTCATACATGTCCTTGGCACTCTTCTGCATTTAGTTAACATTTTAACATGCAGACAGAAAAAACAGTACCAAGTTCTTGTGCCTGTGAGAAAATGACAGGCTACAAACAGCTCTAATAGAGAGCTTAAGGAAACTGTAACATCATTGCTTTGTTTCCTCCTTGAGATGCAGAAAATGAAAGTTATCATGAAGACTTAGTTGGTATGTGTAGCAGAATGACTTTGACCGTGAGTAATTGCAAACTTTGTGAGGTCTACAATGTTATTTATATCAAAGCAAGAATACAGAACTCTGGCTATGAATAAATTCTTTTCATTGACTGCAATATTAACATTGGGTCGGACAGAACTTTTTGCAAAACTAATGTTCTTTTCATAGAGCAGCAGTGAGCAAGTTCAGCTTTAACAAAATTAGTTTAGAAAGTTCCTTTCTTTCATTTTCTTAGAATCTGCCAAATGCATAATTGGGGCTCTGCATTTCTCCTGTAAAGAGGATGTAACAGACTCCTGATTGACAAAAAGATCAGCCCTCATTACATATAATTCAGCTACTGCAGGAAAAGAAAAGAACATTATGAACTATAGCTTGTCAGGTGTGCAAATTAACTCAGTTTTACTATAGAGCTGTATGTGGCATTTTTAAAAAATAAAATCTCAGATGAGAATCCTTTTCATCTAAGCTTCTGATAATACAACATGTAAGAAAGGGAAGAGGGAAGAAAAATAACAGTTCAAGAAACAGCCTAGAAATTGTATAGGGATGGTCTAATGCTAGGAAGGAATGGCATGGGAAGAAAGAAGGATTAAGCTGCATGCTAAAGAGGGTAGGAAGAAAGGACCGGTTACAGCAGAGAGTTAATTATGCTATAGTTAAAGTCAGTATGGAAGAAAGAATCATGAAGAGATAGTGAATAGGCTTCTAAGCCAGGCTACAGGATGCTGGAAAGCACAGAAAGAAAATGAAGAATGATACAGCATCAGGGAGAGTATTCAAGGTCCCAGGATCAGGATCTGGATCCAAGAGTTGTACCAGTGCACCACTAGAGGAGTGGACTAGGAAGAAAAGATCGGTGTACTTGACACTTTTCAAACTACGGATGACTAAAACACACTGGTTGCTGTTCCCAACATAAAAGCAATTATAGCACGAGTTTTACTGTAGTACACTCTTTCACTGAGTCCTGAAACTGCTGCTGATTATAAACAGTTGCATGTTTCATCCTAACACACACTCCCTTTTTAGCCAGGTTATTGTCTATTGTATCCTTTCCCTTGGTACATAAAACATCGATGCTGCCAGGCACCGACTGCTACAATTCTGTCGCAGATCGCATTTTGAACACGTGCACATTGAACTATTCTATAAAGACTGAGGGGAAAAAAAAGGTGTAGTAGACCATCTTATAATAGGATTTAACCTAAAGAAGAAAGGAATAGGGAGTAACACTGTAGGATTTGGACTACGCAGGGGAATATATATAGTTTACTATTTCTTTCCAGACTGCACTGCTCATAGATGCAGCTCAGATCTGGGTCTAGGTGATATACTTGGACTACCTTGTAGACTGGGCCATGGTGCCGCCCTGTGGTGGGTGGCAGGTTGGCGGCGGCAGCGGCTGCGATGGCTGTTGGTGTTGCATGCGATCCTGGAGGCTCCGGGCTTTTCGGATACTGATTTGCAGCTTCTTATCGACTAGGGCTCTGCTGTGAGTGCTAGCGCTGGCATCATGCATGGCAAGTCTTAGTTTAGCTAAAATGCAAAAGAAAACATAGCAGAAAACAAACAGAAAAAAGGAATAAAATTGAAAAAGAAAAAAAAAGAAAAAATATGCAGCAAGAACATAAAACATGGACCATGCAAATACTGCCACAAAAGAGTTCACAAGGATGCTATTGTTTCCATTAATGCACATTCAGCTTAGCCAGGTGTCCAAACACGTTAATTGAAACTAAACCAAAATAAAGTGAAAAAAAAAAAAATATATCCATGTTTTAGCCCAACTTCTCATCCCCTTCACATCTGCTCTTTCCAACCCTACCACATTGGTGCTTCATTCTGTCAACTACCTTTCTCCTCTATCCTCCATACCTGGGACTCCCTTTATGTACAGGAATACCCAGGTGGAATTTGAGATTTAGAACATACCTTGCTGGAATGGAAGCTAACACAGCTATCTCAACAGCTGTGTGCTGCGACCCTTTTTCTGCAGTCCATAAGAGCCAATTTCTAAATGCAAATGCACAGAAGCTACCCACTCTGTCTGCAGCCATTCTATACAGACACAGGGGAGCATGGGGTGAGACAGCCAGCCAGTCATAATGGAAAAAGAAAAAAAAAAAAACAAAAACAAAACCAAAACAAAACAAAAAAACCACATAGCATACATTCTCAAAGGTCACAATGCATTTAAGCACTTCAATGTCCTAATGCTTTCTTCTCCTATGAAGAAAGGCTGAGAGAGTTGGGGCTGTTCAGCCTGGAGAAGAGAAGGCTGCGGGAAGACCTTATTATAGCAGCCTTCCAGTAGTACCTAAAGAGGTCTTATAAGAAAGATCGGGAGAAACTCTTCAGCAGGGTCTGTTACGATAGAAGGATGGGTAATGATTTTAAAGTTAAAAAGGGTAGATTTAGACTAGATACGAGGAAGACTTTTTTTTTTTTTTATGATGAGAGTGGTGGAACACTGGCACAGGTTGCCCGGAGAGATGGTGGATGCCCCATCCCTGGAAACATTCAAGGCCAGGTCGAATGGGGCTCTGAGCAACCTGATCTGGTTGGAGATGTCCCTGCTCCTTGCAGGGGGGTTGGACTAGATGACCTTTAAAGGTCCCTTCCAACCCAAACTATTCCATGATTCCATGATTTTTTCTTCATGAACATTAAGTACAGCATAGCTCATTTCTGTTAATCTAGAGGACTCAGGAGGGGGCTAACCATATTCTTTCTATGCTACACTCTCCATGAAAAACAGGGGAGCTTAATGCACTTTGTAATTTGGCCTGAGGACAAGGAAAAATTTCTAATTTGAGGACTGAGTGGCAGGGGAGTTACCTACTAGGTGCTTGCTGAAATGCACCATTTAGCACCAAAAAGACCACATCAGCACTCCAGTGCTATTACTGCCATAGCGCTGGAGAGAACAACAAAAATGGATGCAAACATAAAAAAAAAAAAAAACAAAAAAAAACCAAACCCAAAAAACCAGAGATGAAGAGGAACAGGACTAAAACTCCCAAAAGGGAATGCTTGTAAAAAGGAATTATTCTATCTTCCTGCACATTCCTAAAGATCAGCTGGACCCCCATATTACTGCCCGACCATTTAACGTGATTCTATGTTTCAGACTTTTCTTCTACGATGTTAGTAAACTGTCAAAAGCGCAGTAGCTGAGGCAGAGTTACTTACATATAGCTTCGTTACAGAGAGCCAAAGCTGCAGCACAATCCCCCTTCTGCTCCTGATTCAGCGACTCTTCAAAGATTGAGTCTGCCTCCTGCATCGACTTCTCAAAGCCATCACTCCTCCCTGCAATGGGCAGCACCCTTCATTTTGGTTTAATTCATTGCAGAACCCTCACTTACCCTCATCCCATTTGTGACTGCCAAATTCTTCCACACACAGAGTCTTGCAGAAGCTGCACATATCCCAGACCACACCATCTAACCTTCCCTAAGCAGAAGTACAGCTTGAGCATCCTAATACGCTTGACATTCACACAGCAAAACAACGTGAACCAGATTTTTTCCCTCAAATTTTGTTTACTTGAGAGAGTTGTACTGGCTCATTATATTAATTTAAACAGTCTAAATCTGTACAAAAGATGGTACAGACATATCACAGAGTCAGTTCACATGACTTCTGTCAAGCAGGAATTAATCTAAATTTAGAATTAAATCTAAACCAAAATATATCAGTAAATGAAATATTGCAGGTCAAGGCTTTCCTTGTACATTAAGTCCCCCACCAAAAATCATCTGTCTCCTCTTCAGATATCCAATTACTTCCATACAAAATGGAAACAAACTAAAACAACTGAGATGTTCGGGGAACAAAACTCAGACTTGAGTGCAAGTGTAAATACCTACACAAAATGCTTTTACAAGTATGTGTTCTGTGCATACACTCAACTGCTGAGAGAGACATAGGGAATATGAAAACCCAACGGTCTTGCAGCTTTAAGAGTTAAAACACAGCTGTAAGAAGCCAAGAAGAAAGGGACAATTGTCAAGAATTCTTTTTGCAACAATTTAGAAAATAGTGTTGGAGAAGAGAAGGATAAGTTATCCTTGGACACAAGAGAGAAACATGAAACACTGTGTCCTGCTTTCAAAATATCCAGTTCGGAGAGGAGAAAATGTCCAAACAATCTGGTGTCACCTATTGGGCACTATGCAAGTTACGCACATTCAAACAAGGCAGGGCAAAAGAGAAAATAAAACTTGACTTTCTTTTGTTTAGGGGTGGGGTTTTTTAATGGAACGTCTCTGTCATTGTGGTAGAGAACGTGAGTATCTTTATCAGCCAAAAATAAACTAAGGTTTCTTAATTTGCATAACACGTGCTATGGCCTGGCCTGCTCCCCAACACCCTTGTGCACAGATGGAAACACAAGCACTTTTATACCATAAACCCCAAGGAATCCACATGAAAAGAAAGTACTGCAGAGAGAAGTGAGAGTTGTTAGAGCAGTAAGTTAATCAAGCAGCACATTCACTTTCAAAAATCAAGGCTACTGAGGCTTGTAATCAAGGCCAGTATACTAAAGTTAGCTTTTTTTTGCATGAATTCAGCAGTTTACTTGAGGGGAAAATGAGTCACAAGTGTTCTGGAGTTCTGTATACAAGCAAGCCTTCCAGGCAGTCAAGCAGTCTGTTAATGTTAAGCTATTACATCTCTGACTGGGGTGGGGAAAGACTGAAAAGGAATAAATAACTTCCCCAGATCTCAAGTCAATGCCTGTAAATTCCACGTTCTACTGAAGTCTTTTTTGATTAAGCATTACTCTTGTTTACTTTCTTTTTAACAAGGAAAAAGCTAAGCAATTTTTGCTTCTACCAACTAATACAACAAGAGATCAAAGAGGGGCCGAGTCCTGGAAAACATGCTATTTTCTTTCAAGTAGGAGAAGCAGAGAAGACAAGATTCTCCTGCTCAACAATAGAGGTTTACATTTCAATTTTTACATCATTAGCATTTATGCTACAAAAGTAAATACTAATAAAAAAAGATAGCTGCCTACTCTGGTACATCAGAATTATTCACCTAGTTAACGGCAGGTCACAGCAGGACTGTAAAGGATAACTAAGTGGCTCGCTGATGGTCAGCAGAAGCTATGAAAACATTCCCACAGTCAGACATTCTCATAGAGATCATATATTTGAGCTGCCGTTGGCACAGTGACATTCTGGCTGCTTAGCAGTTGGCATGGCTGTAGGCTGCAGGGCACTGGCTGTGTTGTGCCCAGAGCTGCCACTGCACCCCAGAGCTGCCACTTTGGGTGCCCCTCTCCTTCCTTTCTGTCCTGTAACAGTAAACCAGCATCCGAACTCTTACCTACGACAGGTTTCAGTAAGCAGTATGGGGATGCCAGGAGGTCTGGCAACACAGCAGGCCACTGTGGGTTTGCCGCAGTCACGCGGGCATTTATGGGAGCAGAGCCTAGGTGTTCACTGCACCTTCCTTGGCTCTGCTGACTCACAACCTCCCAGTTAAATGCTCTACTACGCTTCAGGCTTCACTCTTGACTGAGCCAGTGCACTTCATCCCACCTTGTCTCTGACTCCCCTTACTGGCTGACAGATTTAAGGCTAAAACAAAGGTGCTACATGTGAATCCTGTCATCAACTTCCCCCTGCTGCAGCTCCATCCTTCCAATTAAATCTCTTCTGCTGCCATCCCCTGCCAGAAACATGAGGAGTCATGGAAAAGGCAATCAACCTTAGTATTTGGCTTTTTAATTCTTTTTTTTTTTCAATTCTTTTTCCTTATAAAAAAATATGTAAGATAAACCCAGCTCAGATTTTCAATTAGATCCAGCTTAAGCCTTCCACAGTGCTTGTTCCCACACCCGTGCTGTGGCTGCACAGCTGGGCAGGGAGAAAGAGTGGAAAGTACAAGGGCAGCTCCATCCTTCCAATTAAACCTCTTCTACTGCCATGCCCTGCAAGAAACATCAGGAGTCACGGAAAAGATAATCAAAGTTAGTATTTGGCTTTTACTTTCTTTTTTTTCAGTTCTTTTTTCTTAGAAATGAGGAAGCTTTTATAACGAAAGCTCAACCCAGCTCATATTTTCAATTATTTCCAGCCTAAGCCTTCCACAGTGCTTGCTCCCACTCCTGTGCTGGGTGCATATCACCATAAAAATTGAAAGGTGCAAATATATTAAAAACACCTCTGTATTACTGTGTTGTCTCATTTAAGAATGAATTTGGTCAAAATACCAAATACAGTTTTTCCACATCCTACAGGCTTGAAATTGATGGTCTTTCACTAACTGAAGATATAAAATTGTAACGTGGGAAGTGTGGGGAGTGGGAGGGGGGGAAGAGAGAGAGACTTACAACAGGAATTAAGTTCAAAGGTTCAAAAAAACATCAGCAAAATTTTATCTTGCAAAATATACTGCATTCAAGAAGATACCCTGATTCTGCAGTTCATCTAGATCCATGAACCTGCTAGGACGGGGATTAAAGCCCATCGCTGCCTCCATTTCCTTTTCTCTTTTTCTGCGTAGTTCTTGTTCATGTGCTCTCCTTGCCACCTCCTCTTGCAATTCATCCAGTTCACTCTTTAAAGGGACAAACACCTCCCCTCCTTAAAAAAAACCAAACAAACAAACCAACCTTTTTTGATATTAAAATCTCTTAAAGTATTCCTTAAAAATATTAATGGAGAATACAATTAACATTAGAAGATAACAGATTGACCAAGCAAAGACCACAGAATTTCAGATCACAAATTTTGCTTTGTTAAATTTTACGTCTAAAACCCTGCCCAAGCCATTTGGTTTCCAATTGCCTTCTCTGTGAAAATGGGAGGAAAATAAAACGTATGGAAATCCTAGTCAATGCAGTAGAAATCAATCAGCTGTCATTTTCACTTCAACTACGATCTACATTCAAAAAGTGTCTCCCCTCCTCCCTTCCCCAGACATTCTTTGGAATAAAGTTATTGTTCAGAATGATACATAATCAGAATGCCTATCTGCAAAAAAAAAAAAAAAACTCAGCCTTAGCACAAACATCTTATAAATTCTAATTTCTGACAATTTTGCATTTTGTATAGTATTATGAGCTTGTTTTCAGGACTTGTCAACCCTACTAAGTTATTGTGAATTATGCTTGGGAAGGTGTTTTCCACTAATGGCAGAATACTGAGTAATGGGAGAGAACAGGAAAAAACAGCTTTACTTTATCAATTAAGTCAATACTCAAAAAAGATGACAGAGCAACATGATCAACGGAATATTGCAACAAAGTTTTTTGCAACCCCCTTTGGTAAATCTTATAAGTTATATCTTGTGAAACTGTGTTATGTTCCTCAGTGTTTCTTCTCCCTTTCCTCATAATTTCACTGTGAAGACAAACATCAAGAAAGTAAAGCACAACTCCTGTGCAATTACCTCGCAAACTCACTGCTACCGAAGAAGTGCGTCTTACCATTTCCAATGGTGTGAGAGCTGTTTGCCCAGCTCCCAATTGATGAAGCAGACTCCACTTCCAAGATGCTGCTACTGTGAGACTTTGGGATGTTACGCCACGCAGGAACCAATCCACCTGCTCGTTTCATATGAGTGTCCCTCCAAGAAGAGAGTCATTATAAGTTTACCATTTTATTAATCTCTCCAGAAGAAACCGTATCTACCTTTTTAAAAATCATCAAATAAATATTTACTTGCATTTTAATTTCATTAAAAAACATCTACCATAAGAAAATCGGAAAACGTGAAAGATTTCTGTACGAGACTTGATTTCTCATTTTGCATACAGCTTCTATCAAGCAATGATTTAACTGAAACAAAAAGGTCTATGAGCTGTTCAAAGGACAAGCACAAATTTTGGTATTTTAGTCGAGTTTTAAAATCCTAGACTAAGGGTATGACTATTTCAGATGCACCATTTTAGTCAACATTCCTCATTCAACTTAATCTCATTTCTCCTCTTTCTCACTAGCAGTAAGCTATCTGACAAGAAAAGGAATCAAACTCGCTGAGATCCTTTTTCCCTTCTATTTCTCCCCTGCCCCAATAAGCCTGCAAGCTAGGAGCATCATTTTGTATTTTTTCAAAAATGGTTTACACCATTATGTAACTACAAAAAAGAAATCAAGAAGAAATCACTCCAAAAATCAAGTTTGTTGAAATCTACCTGTGAATGCTTGAGCTTTCAGACAAGGGCATGTCCAGACTAACTGGGCTGTTGCTGTTGCGTTCACTGCTTTCATAACCAGACTCCATCCTCTGTATTAGATGAGGATGTTGATCCACCGCACGATGCTGGGTGCCCCGGCCTAGCACACCACGCTTGTATCTGATATTTGACTGACTTGATCTTGTTTCTTGAAAAGAGTGTTCCTTCATTTCATTCTCAATAAGCTCTTTACCTGTCAAGACAAAAGAATATAGCTTCATAGAAAATTCAAGCTCCAACACCAGCAAAACAAGCAAAACACCTACACGTTAGCTTCTCAACCATGCTTAAACCAGAAGCACTGCCTTTAATTTAGTGTAAAACTAGCAGTATTAAGCAGAAAAAACCCCAATACTTTTACAGCATTCCCAGTGATATTAGGAATATTGAATAATCTATTCAACAAATTTATTTTGGAATCTCTCCCCTTTTGTATAACTTGCCATATTCCCCCCCAGGTAACAATCAAGTCTGGAAACAAAATCTCTCCTCCTCATAACAATTTCTATTTGTACAAGATCATTTTACAGAATGCTCAACTGTATTTCCAGTTTATATTTGTCATTGTACTCTGTCATATCTATTTCAGATGCTCCACTTTTTACATTGTTTATTTTACCATTTATGATTTGATAAGGTTTATATAACATTAGTTCACAGAGGACAGGAAAACTTTTTCTTCTTTTTTTAATTCTTCCTTCCCGATTTCACTGTGTCTTCCCACTTGCCTCTTGTTTGCTCCCCTTGCTTCCTTCCCTGGCACTGTGTTCTCTTCTCCCTTTACCCTCTCTACACATATTTCTTTATGCTTCCCAATTCTTTTCAACCTTTAGCTCCTTCTAGTAGGTATCATTTGTCTCTCCCTCTCTCCAGGCAGCCCCCTCTTTCTGCAACAGCATCCTCACTAACTACAACTCTACTGCTAGTCACACAAACTTCTTCCTTCTCATCCACACACTGTCCTTCCAGCACTCTGAGATGGGAGCACAGCAACTCCAGCAGCATTAAGAACAGGCAAACATCTGCTCTCCACACCCTTTGCAGTTTCAGGACTACTCTCATCTTAATAGGGAGTAAAATAACTTATATTCATTTGCAGACTGAAAAAAGGGAAGTGGGAGGGCTGGGTCAACAAAAGACAATTCAAGTCGTTTTGCAACAGATTTTATTACCTTCAAAACCAGCAAAACTAAGGACAAAGTCTCTATGTACAAGTTGCATAGCTGCTATGGTGTAAAATGGTCCCAGATAAATAATCACTGGCTGCCAGGCTCTCATTCTCCTAACAAGAACTCAGCACTGATACGTGAGGTACTCGCCACACCATAGTCTGAGCCATCATGCAAAAACACCATGATGAGCCAGAGAAAAAACTGGACCAATACAAAAGGCCATTCCAAGGGATGAACTTCCAGATACTTAGCAGTCTATCCCTGTGTCCATTTAAGCAGCACAGATGGTAATGTTTCCCTTATTATTTCCTTACTTGTGAAATTTAGCACACAGAAAGCAAAGAGAAGTATCATACATGCAACATGAATACCCACACAGAAACTAGCCTTCAAGAACATGACTCACCACTGACCTAAATGCCACGTTCAAAATTTCACTTTTCTACTTTATTTAAACAAAACTGGATAGTGGATTATTATACATTTCACACATTCTGGGGAGAAAAAAAAAATAATAAAAAAAATAAAAAATCCTTCTTCTCAAACTCTTACCTGCTTCTTCAGAGAAGGGGCTAAGCTGAGTGTAGCCACAATGTTTCCTCTTGTCTTTACTGAAGATGCTGTCTATATTGAGAGATTCTCTTTTGGGTCTCCAAGTCGGCCGGTACCTGCTAGATGAACTGGATTTAGACTCACTACTGGTACTTTCCACTTCCCAGTCTCGAGAGTGTGCAGACAGGCTTTTTGAGGGTCGTGTTTCTGCCTGATCCATGCCACTCCCTCCACGAGGGGAATTCTGGATGGTTTGAGAAGTCTGCTGTGGTCTGCTGTGGATCATATTGCTCACTGTCTCTTTAAATTCCCTCAGCCTGCTGCTGCTGGATGGTTTGGGGGCAGTTCTGGGGGCTTGTTTCTCCTTCAAGGTTTCTCCTGCAGTTTACAGAGACAGCAAAAGCCACAAAAATAACTTCAGATTAAACTAGCAGCCCTACTTGCAGCATCTTAATGCAGACTTTGAAAAGTAAAAAACAAACCAAAAAAACCCCAACCAACACCCCCCAAAAAACCAACAAAAAAAAGCAAAGACAGGACAAAATAGAGACAAAGATGTAAGAAACAAGGGAGGGAAATGCGCGTACAAACTGAGGATCTTAAAAACATGCAGAAAAATATATTGATATTTGAAATAAAGTAATATCTCTTGCCTTCACTATGGTATCCTGATGACTGAGCCTCATCTCCTTTTCGCCGAGATCGGCTAGAACTCCTCTTGCGGTCTGCCAGTGAGCCCTTTTTGGAAACATGCTTCTGATTGCACTCACTGTCAGTCAGGTGCCCTGGAAGGACAGAACACAGTAGAGATGACAAGAGCCTTTGGACTGAGTGTTCTGTGTGCTAAGAGCAGCAGGGCTCTCCTGCTCCTTAGGAGCTGCAGACGCTTCAATGCTAACTGACAGGTCTGGGTAAGTTTTTGTATCCAAAAGTTTTTGGTTTTGTCTTGGGGAGGGAAGGGTATTCTGGTTTTAAGGTCATAAAAGAGCAATACAGCCCCTCCAAGGACTCTGGTTAATGAGAGCTCATCCACAGGCAGAGGAAAAAGTTGACTCTGCCTTCTCTTCTAATAGTGTAAGGACACCACTTTCTTGCTGTCCGAATACTTTTTTGGTTTTAATGGCCATGAGCATGAAACTCCTGAGGACAGCTTGCTTGACATTACTCTGTTGAATGAAGACTCAAAACACATGAATCAGTTACTGTGTAATAATAAATTACTGCACATCATCAGCTGCTCTGCAGTAACTATCCATCTGCAGTCTCTTCGCCTGTAGCAAATACTAAGTAATCTGAGTTAGCTTAGTCTACAGTGAAGAAGCCTCAGTTGGCTCTCAAGGGCTAAGCCAGCTAATTCACATCTGCCACAAGCTAAGAGCATACACACAAACCATCAACATGGATCAGCTGACACACGACAACGTTCCCTTATTACAGCTCATGTGTTTGAGTACTAATATTTTCTCTTGCACATGATTTATTCCCTATTTCCTCACATCAAATGCAAATTAAGAGTATTTGACATCACAAGTTTTCTGTATCGGCTTTTCCTAATTTTATGGTTGTCACACATTCACAGTCCTAAACCTGCTGCAAGCACAAACACACGCACAGCTTTACTCACGTGAGTTGTCCCAAGCAGAGATGCAGGATAAGAAGGGAATTTATGAATAAGCTACAAAGACTTTTGTCTAGCCTTTACATCACCAACTTTCACCTTGCATAGGATGATAGGAAAGGAAAATCCCTACTACCCAACAGTGGATTAACAGCCCCCAGACTACACAGCTGACTGTTCCGAGCATTCCCCCTTCTCGAGAAATTAACATAAAGATCAACAACATTTAAAGCAGACTTTACACATAAAATTGTACCTTCAACAGTTGAAAAAGTAATTAACTTCAACTACAATTGCTACAAAGATACTACAATAAATGAGTGGGAAAGAATCCAAACAACAAAAAGCAAGCTACACAAGACTGGCACTTCTATTCGTTTACAAAGTGGAGAGTGATTTAGCAGCCAAATTCCGTAGAAACAAGTACATTATATAAAAGAAAAGCGATTAAGGAAGTAAAATAGAAATGTTGGCAGTGAAGATAGATGTGCAACGTTTAGGTGACTGAGTCAGCGCTTTGGCATAATTTTTTTTTTCCTTCACAGCGTGGACTGTCACACATCTTTTAAGGACGGAAAGAACAGCATTATCTTATACCTTGCAGTGGCTCCCTCTCAAGATAGAAGAGGCTTATGTTTCACTTTAGAGTGTATAACTTCTCTAGTTAAACATTTTTCCTGCCAAAGTTCTTTCAGCCTGATAGGGAGTACTTAGTTAGCATCCTTCAGGAACTGTGACAGAAACTATTTAAAGATATTTAGTGCTACTGGAGCTAGCTTATGGTTTGCATATACTAATTAGAGCCCAGCTTAGCCTTGTAGAATGAAAGCTGCTAGGTTTGCATAAATATTTTCTCCTCCTTTCATAAATTGCAAATTTTGTCGTACTGTCACGGGCATTTAATAGCAATGGAGGAGATGCCAAGAATCAAAAGTTTGCAGGACATAGGCTTCACTGTCTTTATTTGGATCCGCCAGAACAAAGACTAAATCCAACAAAATGTATGAATATAGCAATTACAATCCCAAGAACACTGGCTAACACTTTACACTCATTTTTTTAATTCACTAAAATAACAAGACAGTAATTCTGTTGGAGTACCCAATCATGTACTTAAAAGGTATCCCTTGCTGAAGGTATCACTTAAATACCTTATCCTCCAGAGGTGGGATGGCTTCATAAGCAAACAGTGATTTTTCAAAGGAAAAGTTTGTTTTTGTAGGGGTTGTGTGCATGTCTAAGAATATGTTAGAGAAGAGAATGAAATCAAACAGGTTAAGACAGAATGCCCCCCTACTCCCTCCCACTGAAATCTCAGTTGCATGAATAGGGCAGTCAGAATACGCACATTTTTCTCAGCAGCACAGGTTGGTAGGAGCATGAGAGGGCTTACGCAGCCACTCTTCATGTCCCCATTCTGAAGTACCCGGGTGCCTGAGGTCATACGACCCAATGGTGGTCCTTCTCTGGAGGACGATGTGGGACAGGGTCCATAATTTTCTGGGCTGGAGTAGTGGGTAAATGGCCATTAAATGAAGAATCCTGCTCTTGCCCAGTACGATTCAGTTGACAGGTCAATGTGGATGGCTTCTTTATAGCCCCACGGATCAGCATTTGATGACTGAGCAGTTGTATGAGTTGGCAGACTGACTTTTTTGGAAAGGTTTTGGGTGGGTAAAAAAAAGGGGAAATGCCCAGATAGGTGGCTAGCTAAGGGGACAGACTGACTATAGCTAAGGCTGAATCAAGGGAAGATGAGGACAACTTAACTTAGGTGGTGAGACGGGCTAAGCTGAAGGGAATAACATAGGATAGAATCAGTAGGAGAAGAAAGAAAAAGAAAAGTACAAAGTCACTAAAAATGACAGAACAGAAGTGTTACATGCTGAACTTCATGCTTACATGTTTGCAACCATCCCCCTACCCTCCCTTTTCTGTTGACTTCTCTTCTGCATGGCAAGTTTTGCAGGGGGAAACCTAATCCAATAAACTCTGCCACTTTTGCAGACTATACAAACAACATTCCACTAGCATTTTCAATTTTGTCTTCTTTGTACTCTGAATATCAATATAAATTTTATTTTCTCATCACTCAAATTCTGCTCCAACTTTCCCTTCTTTCTGACACTACTTAGGACTATGACTGGAATCTACAACGTTAAGTATTTACTAAAATATTAGAAATACTGTTGGGCTACCTAAAACCATATATTAGAGTTACTTGGACCTCTGATGAAGAATCAAAGCACTAACGAAAATCAACTTGAAACATTTTTTCTGGATTTTGATATAAAAATATTTGTACTCCAGATTGTTTCCAACTAACAAAATATGCATAAATCGTCACAATTCAAGAGAGCAATTATTTTGCAACTAAAAGGACAAAATGGTATGATAGCGGTTGACACTGGTGCAAGAAACAGTTGTTGATTCAACTCTTATGTCTTAGAATGTCTATTTAAGGTACAATAAAGGAACTTTTCAAACAGACTTAATGGATCATATTTCTGATGCTCGATAACTCTGACCTTCACGCATGCACTGGTTTTTGACAAGTCATGTTAGAACTTACTGTATGCAGGAACAGGCTGACTAGGGTCACTGGGCATGAACAATAGAGCAGATCTAGGCCTTCAGACTTCCAGTTAACCTCTTTTCAACTAAAGAGTGCTCAGGCAGACTGTTCAGCTGCCTGAAGGAACATAATACAGATTGCCTTCTCGTTGCAGATTCTCACTTAACTTACTTCCACGGCACAGGCAGGAAATCATCTTATGCTCCTCCCCGGTGCAGTAAATACTACCAACACCCACTTACACAAAAAGTCCTTAGGGCTCAAGTATGAGAGATTCTGGTGATGAAAGCCCCTTTCCCACACAGCTGCAACTCCTGAAATGAAGTAACTGCCTGTGGATGAGTAAGTAGCACACACAACACGTACCAAACTGTACAATGGCACTGTGCGGACTCCAACGTACAGAATTATGTAACAAAGAGCAGGTAGGATTGTGGATAACAGAAAACAAGTCTGTAAATGTTTGTCTGGCTAGATACAAGTCTACAAAAGCCAACAAGACATTTAGAATTATGCTTATTTTTTTTGTGAATGCAAATGGTTCATTAAAAAGCAAAAACATTTATGATACTAAACACTGTTTGCTATTCTGTTATAGGTTGTAGATAGAGAGATTTTTCACTGGAATCCACTGCAGTCATCCTATTCAATGACCATGATCACACATATATAACAGCATCTGCTACCTGTGTCTCTGCTGCTTTGTGAAGCTGCATCGTTCTCCACATTGTAGATGACGGTCCCCTGCGAGTCAGAGGAGAAGTGACTGACTGCAGACTCATGGTGCGCCTGTTTATAAGGATAGCTCTCTGTAGAGGAATCTGTCCTGGTATCACTCGAGATGGAAGGTTCTCTCCCTAGGGAAGGAAGTCATGTCAAATTTCAATCTTTCAGGACTATTATAGAAGACAGGAAAGGCTAAAAAAAGAAAACAGAGGAAACTACAGAGAAGTTAACAGAAAAACAGAGTACCAAACATACAAACCCAGATTCAACGATGCCAGAGCTTATGGGAAAGGTCCTCTCCTTCAGAATGGAGGAAGAATGTCATCCAAATTTACCAAATCCTTTTATTATGCAAAATTAAACTACATCCATTGGATTGGAAGTACACATTAGTACCACACTGAAATTATTTTTCATTAATTTTTAACACTGTCAAATGTAATTAAAATATGGAATACACTGCTTCAGGGAAAGTCAAAGTTAAAAAATTAGCCAAGTACAAAATATTAATAAAGATAAGAACATCATAAGTTACAATCATTAACACATTTCATCTATTATGAATCAAAAGCTTATCTAGTAAAGCTTTATACTTTTCAAGTATAAAGCTTTTTTTCAAAGGTTCCAAAGCTTTTTTTTTCATATTTTTCAAAATAACCTGTTCCTTTTCAAGAAGTTAGCATTGATCCCCTGCACAAGTGGGACACTGAAAAGAAAGAGGCATCATGATTCAACTTCAGTACAGTAATTCTTAAACTCATTAAAAGAGGAGAAAAAGACAAACTCCTCCCATCACTTTCAGTACATAGAAGTAAAGATTTGAACAATTTGAAGATTGTTGATCATTTTACATATGTGACACATACACTCCTGAATACGCAGGATATTCATTTCATAATTGTTTCTCAGTGGAGAAATTAAAGAAGAAAAAATAAATTAAAGAAGAATGTGAATTTGTGCAACACGAATCAGTGCTGTGAAACCGAGTACTAGAAAACAATTTGTAAACTGAAGTATTTATTCAACAGAAAACAAAAAAAACACTAAGCAAAGTTGCTTGGACTTAGCTTCACAACATTACGTACTAACATCTTTGATAATCTTTCCTGTATAATTTGCAGTATCAGATCTTGATGTTATTAGATGCATTTATCAGATTCCCTTGACAACACTTCAGGTACAATATTGTAACTAACAATTTAAGAATAAGCAATCTCTGTTCATTTCTGAATTATGGGCTGTGGATATCTGATAACATCGAGGAACCCAGAAGCAGCTGTAGTTATACTTAGTGAGAAACAAAAAGGCCATTCTGAAAAAGGTATGTTAGGGTTGAAAACTTTAGATATCAACAAGGCCAGAAGACAATTCACTTCTATTTGACATGAAAACGTGTAGGGTATGATTTCTCCTGGCACCTTGACCTACAGTATCTCAAATTCTCTCAGGAGTTTGGTATCAGTGTTGAACATGGCAGACTACAGGAGTAAGCCTTGAGGACTCATCAAGTGTTTTTGAAATGAAAGACAAGGTTACTCACTAGAGCCTTCTGAATCTTATTTGAAAGGAAATATCTTTTTATATATATATTTTTGTATTCAGCTTCCTGAAATCATTTTAGAACAATATTAGATATTGCAGAGACCATGAGCAGAAGAGTTAACTATATTTGCTGGAGATCAACCAGCAGAACTGCAAGGCAAATTTACAGCCTATCTCCCTCCTCCAGACTTCTCATTTTTTTGAGAACAAGAACAGCAAGATGTATCTTGTCAAGTGAGAAGTGAAGATCGTCTTACCAGTGGGTTTATTTGCATTTACTTTTAAGAGGAGTTGGAGATTTATTTCATTACTGGTAGATTGTCAACATATAAGGAGACAGCAGATATTCTCTACAGATTCATTGCCAGGAAGCATGAAGTTAGGTATTGGCCAGAAAACCATAAAATATTCTTGGAACAACTCTTGTTGTATAAAGAGGTTAAAATCCTGGAAGAAACGTTGCACTTCTGATTTTAGTCTCACCTTGCTGTTCTTGGCAACTTATAAACCCACCTCTAACTCAGGATATTCTCTGCAAACATCCAAAAATAGGAAAAAAAAATAAAATCTTCTTTTGCAAAGCCATTACAATATAAACTTAGACCCAGTTTTTATTTTCACTCTACCTGGATTGCAATTCCATATCTTTCTCAGAATTTATCTACTCCTCTTTAAATGAGGCCTCAACCCCCATGGTGTGACTAAATGTCCAAAATTATCCAGAACTTCAGTAAACCAACAGCCTATTCAGACCACTACTGATACCTTGAGCAGACCGAGTTCTAACCTCTGAAGCACCTTACGTGGGCACATCTTCCTAACTGAATGGACTACCATTAACACAAATAATTCAGGAAGCAGCAATGTGTTCAAGGTCTCAGATATTAAGTGCTACATACCTATAGTTGTACATCCTTTTTGATGCAAAATAGACCAGAAAAATGAAGAAGTAAACATGCCCTATGCACATAAGCCTTTGCCAATCCCTTCCTCTTCAGACTCACACAAATCAGTTCGTATCTCTTGCACTGCTTTATCTGAATAAAAGACAAGCCAAAGGCTGAAGATAAGCTGCACTGATTCTCCCTTATTTTTAATATAACAGTGTTTCTTCCCCTTCTCCCCACATCCCTTCACCATCCTAGCAAAGGACTTCTCTATGACATTTCCCTAATATTTCTTCTCCCTAACTTCCCTCTCGAGTTTAAATCTGCAGCTTCCTTTAATTTATATGTGTTCATGCACCTCTGGTCTCATTCCCTTCCTGTTAAAATTGCTGATGGATTTATAAACTCAGTCACTGAAGCCATCAGTTATTGTTCTTCTCTACATCCATGCTACAAGAGGTCACTCTTTTTTTTTTTTTTTCCAGTTTGTTGCTCCACACCTTTTTGAAAAAGATTACTACCCAAACAATCAAGTCTTGGACTGAGAGAAAGGTTCAAAGGTGAAACACTGGAAGTTCTCTTCAGAATTCCAAACAAGCTTTTACAAGCAACAAGGACGCCTGCTAACAAAACCACACTCAAAGGAAAAGAACTTTTCACTTGCAGCATTACAGTATAAAGGCATAAGGCACATAGTCCAGATTTCTTACCCGAGTCCTCACTATCATAGCAAGTCCTGCTGTATTGCTGTAAATTTACTTGAGGTGGCAAGTCTTGTGTTGACACTGGAGTTCCTCTTGGATCTGCATACAGTAGCAGCAAAGGCTGATAGTGACCCTTAATGCACTTTGTCACAACATCTTTCCATTTTGGACCAATCTGAATTAACAATAACAATTAAAAAAAAAGAATGCAGAAGAAAGGTTTTCAGTCATTATTTTCTATAATAACCTCTCTTTTTTTTTCCTTGTACTTCCTTCAGAGTTTGATTTTCCACCAACATTCTTTAACTCCTCCTACATCCAGCACTGAACTGGACTCACAAAGAAAGCTCTGGAGCCAACCCAACTAAAATCAACGTATTCACCACATTACAGCTAAAGGAATTTACAATTCGTGCTAAAAACACAACTACAAAAATAATCCTTCCCTTTCAGATTTTTTTTTCCCTGTAAGAAGCTTTTCATCCTCCAAAATGTTCTAACTTTGCATCAGTCAAAAAAAGAAGAATTTGTTAACAAAGTTTCTTAATGTATCCATCAGCATAAACAAAATGAACAATAAAAGACATAAACAGCATGAAGGCAAAATCAAGCCAAAGCTAACCACTTTGGTATGTGAATTTCTGCTGTTACAGAACCTCTGCAAGCATTTTGATAGGCCAGGCAATAATTCATAAAGTTATATTCGTCTCAAAAATCTTCTCCATGTTTCTAATATGTTTCACCTAATACACTGAAGATCTATTCCAACACATTTGCTCCATATACAAGTATTCCACTAAAGCACTGCAGTACCTGTCCTTGGCAAAGTTTTGCTGCAGAAAAATGTGACTGAACAAACACAAGGATTAGAGTTTTCCCTTTGAAAATGTGCTTGGCATGACTACAGGAGAAAATTTTCCTCTCTCATCTTTGTGCTTCCATGACTAGAAGGAATAAAAGGAGAGTGGTATGAAATAATGCCAAATAAACTAATGGGATGTAGTAACTGTGCCAAGATCCCAGCACTGGTATCTTTAACGTCAAGGGCCTCATGCTTGATGAAAAGGGGGCAAAAAAAGTACTAACAGAAGAAGCAGAAAATTTGTTGTTAGCAGCAACCACAAGGGAAGACTAGCATCTAGATACTTCAACAAAGAACCCAAAAAGCAGGCACTAATAGCTATATTGCTTGTCAGCAAGGGAAAGAGATATATGTTAGCTGTGCGCACAAGCAAACTGCAGGTTTTCAATCAACAGCATAAAAGCAAGACTGGCGGCCAAAAGAAGAGAACTAAGAATAGGGCTTCTGAGATTTCTGGTATGCTTTTTTAAGAATGCTTTACTTTGCTCAGAAAAAGGAGCAACAGATTAATTGATCTTGAATGGAAAAATAGACAAAATTTCTCAAAATCTGAGAAAATAGTATGGATCTACACACAAGTAACTAACAAATTTCTAACAGATTATTTTTCTAAACATTATTTTCTCACCTCTTTTACATGAGCATCATCAAAATACATCCACTTGCGAATTTTAGTTTGGAAGAAGAAGGTAGAATAATGTTTTCCATAGTAACAGATCATTCCCACCAAATACAGCTCTGAGTGTTTTGCTCTGTCATCAGTTACTCTGAAGAAAAGCTTCAAGAAGGGAAGTAAGGAAAATGAAAGGAGAAATTAATTAAATGCCCAGAATTTTACATATTGCATTACATTTGAAGACCTCAAAGTACTATAGAGAGGTGTCAAGTTTTTACTTCAAAAAGGATAGAGAAAACAAGGCAATAAATATGTACGTAATTAGCCAATGTTTAAGCAAACCCAGTGACATAGACCAGGAACAGACTCCTACCAACTCACCAGATACTCAAGAATCAAGTCAGTCTTGGAGATTGTGGCTGTACTTTAACGAAGACATTTACAACAATGATATAATACTACCTTCAGAATTTGAAGTGTGGTTCTATTCTGAAAATTGTATTTTCTATGTCATGCCTGCTGACTATATACTGCTTAAAATATTAATTCCTCTTTGCTTTGCAGAAACAAAGTGGTTCTGACAGTGAACAGCTGGCATTTATTCTGACTTAAGCAAAGACAAATTTATGACAATATCACATAAAAGATCAACTGAAGACATTAGTAGATCAAAAGAATTCAGCACACAAAAAATGTTTTCTGCCTATGTAATTGACTATGTTTTCTTTAAAGATGCACAGGACTAATTTTTTAGTGCATTACTGCTTTACTACGCAAGGACCATTGATCAAGCACTGGAGTAGGCAGCGTGTGCAGGTCGTGTCAAAATACAAAATACTCACATCTCCCAGTTTAAGGCAAGTGCCCAGACTGTGGATCACATCCTCAGCCAGATCAGAGTGGTCAGAGTCCCAGACCAAGCCAATGGTGATGATCTGTGGAGAGTTCATCAGCACACGACGAATACGGATCTTTTCCCCACAGTTACTCTGAGGATTTAAATAAAACAAAACATTGAATATAACCCTTCTTTTACTATAATGTTAGGGCAAGACACTACCAAGTATAAGTTTCAGAAGTACAGTTTCCAAAGAGGTAGTGGTGAAACACGGCATATATAATAAGCTCGCTGTCAAGATATGACCTTCTTATGTCACAGATGAGGAGCATTATCAAGACTATCTGGTATTTGCAAGCTTTAAAGTGAACACTGCTGATTCTTCCTCATACTACTGATAAGGATTACAACGTATAGTGCAAAAGTCAGCTTATTCAAAAGAAGATAAGCAAGCATACATGAAAAATCTCAAAAACTTCCTTTGAAATTGCAGGGAAAGTCCACTTTCTTTTGATCAGAATCTCAGATTAAAAATTTCATTTACAGAGATCGATGCTTTATATGACAGTATCAGAAAAAACCTTCACAGTGCTGCTTTGCTGCTAAAATTAGATGGTTGTTCTACAAGGTACCTCAAGCATCTCGTCTTAGGACAGTGAGGGTCAGTATTCATATAAATACGAGAGCAGCAGCTGGAAGATCACGAGAAAAGGAGGTGCTTTACTAACCCATAGCAGCTCTTTATTTCTTATTTCCCGTTTCCCTTCCCACTCTCATCTTTTATTTTTTAAATAACTACCAGTGCTTATTCACTGCCCAGTCTCCCCTCACTCTCTAGTCAGAATACAGAGTTGTTCAGCCTGGAGAAGAGAAGGCTCCAGGGAGATCTAATAGCGACCTTCCAGTACCTAAAGGGGGCCTACAGGAAAGATAAGGAAAAACTCTTCAGTAGGGCCTGTTGCAATAGGATGAGGTTTTAAAATAGAGGGAGGTAGATTTAGATTAGATATTAGAAAAAAAATTTTTACACTGAGAGTTGTAGAACACTGGCATAGGTTGCCCAGAGAGGTGGTGGATGCCCCATCCCTGGGAACATTCAAGGCCAGGGTGGATGCGACTCTGAGCAACCTGATCTTGTTGAATACGCCCCTGCTCCTTGCAGAGGGGTTGGACTAGATGACCTCTCAAGGTCCCTTCCAACCCTAACTACTCTATGATTTACTTCTCAGAAATAAGTTTGCTGTAAAGCTAAGACAATTCTCAGTGGTCCTTCTGATCCATCACCCGTTGGAATTGTGGGCATCTTTAAAGCATCATGAAAAGTGCATCATCTGAATTAAGAGATTATCACTGTAATTCTAGTAAACAGTGCTTTTTTTTTTTTTTTTGAGGGGGGGACAACTATGACAAAGTCCCTTTGCAACACTCGCTTTCCTCTGGTGGCAAGTCACAAAGATACCTCTACAAGATTCCAGAGGAAAAAAAAATTAAAAAATCATACTCCGAATACTTTCTCATCTCTACAGAGACAAGCAGAGACAAGTTTCACAAATGGATATAATAATTTCTGACACTAAACCAGGGAAGAGATCATAAAGCATTTCTTCCCCACAGCAATCTGGAAAATTAACCAGCATTTCAGTCCAAATTATCAGTGAGAGACAAAAAAGAAAAATTCAAAAAACAGAAAGAAATGAGCTTAACGACAAGGCAATAAAGACAGATTTTTTTTTTTTTAAAGATAGAGGACTAATATTTAAATGTAGATATGAGGTTTTAATATTAAGATGACTGTATTCACACATATTTTGCAAGGGTCATTCAAAGTACAAACATTCCTGTGGATTACCTCACAACAAACCTATCTCACTCTCAAATTGTCTTCTTTGCTTCAACTAGCTAACATCAGCATTTTCTGCAAGACAGGAGGAATATGGCATCCTGATAAAAAGCTTCCTTTGCAGGACTTTTAGGACATCCTTAGCTAAGTCTCAATAGAAAAATTTCCCAAATAGAAAAAGAAAGGGGCAGCAAGTACTGGCAAGCAATTTTATCCAACCGATTATTTCACAGTTAAATAGCAGTTCATTCTGAAAAAGAATGTCTTTCTAGTAAGTTTCCCATGCTTTAGTTATTGAATAGCTGGACTCATATGAATCTTTTAAACAACAATACAGTATCTTCATTTCTTTTACTCAAGTAAGTGAGATACAATTTGCCAATGTTAAAAAAAAAATAAAGTAATGTTTTAATGGAGACTAAAAGTGAATGTTTCGGAGTTGGAAGATACAGAAAGTGAGGGAGGATAAAACAGAAATACTTACACTGCCTCCAGGGAACAGGCACACAAGATATTCCTGTTAGAGCCTGTATTGCTTCACTGAGGACTAGTGAGGCATCTAACAGTAGCATTACATGAAGCAGCAATTACACAGCTGTTTCCTGTCCTACCTATTAATCAATACGTTAAAAAGTTCGATAATTTTTCTTACATACTTATCTAAAGCCCTGGATCTGGACACACTCAAATTAAAAGGCAGAACAAGACACCAAACTCTTGCTTTAGGAAACAAGCCCTTACGATTTATATTTTTTAATCATTTTATATTTACATGAACAAAAATTTATTTTTCTTAACCCAACCGATATATGGACTTCATTCAGCTGAATTTCATCAGACATTTTTAAGAACAGCAGCCTGTGACTATCAACTGGACATACGCAGTAACTGTTTCTCCGTGGTTAAATGGCAGTCATCACTCACAACAACTATAGCCTACACTTTCTGGTCAATACCTCCCACACTCTGAACAGCAAATCTTACTCAGATAAACAAACCAATACTCCCCCAACTTTTCTTAGCTGATTCCTGCCTTTGGAGTAGCCTATAAGCCCTCCACTGTTGGGATATTCTCTGACAGCTGGAAGCAGCAGTCCTTTTTTCTTTCCCCCGACCAACATTTTGGCTGTATAATGCAGGTACAGCAGTTTAGTGTATTACAACTGAAAAGTAGTAATGAAGTTGAATGGAAGCTTATCTAGGCAAAACAACCAATCTTGTACACATGATTACAGTGACTGGTAGAAAGGTTCTGTTATCTGTGCCATAGCATGGTACTGCTGGAAAGATTTTACAATAAATATTTACTTACTTTCTCATGTTATTACTACAAATGAAGCACACTACCCTCAACAGAAAGAATCACCAGAGAAATTGGGATGAACTGTGGAAACACTGTTCTAAAAACCCTAGCTAATCAAACCCACTATCAACATACAGTAATCTCCTATAGAACAATATAGCCTTCAAATTCTTTGTCTTTTCTGTTTCTTTAGGTAATATCCCACAACTTTCACCATAGGATGAAAGCAGCATGATTACAACGATTACAGCCTCATGTATGCTAGTGCTGGAGGCCTCACCAACTCTCAGTGAGGTTGAACAGCAAATATATGGTAAGTACTTCTAGCAGCAACACAGGCTTGACCAGGAATGGATTGTGCGGCCATTCCTTGGGAGCAATGTAAGCATTTCCAATTTATTCCTCCATCTCCTTTTCTGTGGTTTCTAACTCTCTGCAACATTCATTTTTAGTTTCCATCCAAACACTATGTCTACTCCTGGTCTCACTACTTGTGTCTAGTCAAAGAAGCACTTAAAGTCAGTAGTTTTTCCCTCCCTTCATTTAATAACTGATAGGTACTAAATTCAAATCCAAAGAATACTCTCTTACCTATCCTTCCATCCTTTTTATCATTATGATGAGCTAAACCTTGAAAATGCTCACGAGTTAAAGGTACACACCAGTGTAACCTACTAAATCTTTTCTGTTCTGCCCATTCTGCAAAAGGAAAACTAAGGATACTAACTGGACAGTTTCGCAGGTCTCCCATAGTGCTGGCGTTCTGTAGTAGCTCTCCAAACATATCTGGAGTAGGCTTCTCTCGTCTCTCCAGCATACAAATAGCTTGATTGCTTCAGTATAGAGAAAGCAAGGAAAGTAAAAGTTTAATACTAAAATAAATACACAAACCCACATTAAGTATATGTTTCTCTTGTATTTTAAGGTTCTTAACTTCTCATAAAATTTATAGCACTTTCATATTTAATATTGTAGTACAGAAAAATAAAATGTGTGAATTACCACACCTTCCCGATAACACTGCATAAAGAAAACAAGTAAACCTTAAAAATAGGAAGTTTCTATATTGGCTTATAAATTTATGTCTTAAAAACACGCTTTAGCATTTTGATAAATACTTGATTTCAAAATCAAATATTTGCTTCAAAATGCTTTCCTTCAGTAACCACAACCCTAGTAAAGTAGCACAGTAAAACACATCCTTAATAACAAAAACTGTAGACAAAAAATAGCATATTACCCAACTGATTTCACTAAGTTGAAAAAAGGTGACAATAAGCACCCAAGAATACCAGCACTCAAAACAAGTTCACGCTTAAAATGGTTTGAGAGGTAAATAAATATATCACTGTTTATCCGTGTTTTTAAAATAATGTGTGACTTAATACTTATTGAGATATTTCATATAAAATACTGAATACCAATTACATAATTATTTCCTGTTTTTCTAATAAATAATATTCTGATACACAGCGTCTGCTGGTAACCTAAAGAAAAACTACAGCTCAATAGAATGGCAGGTAGCAGCCACAATGGGGATGAAATACTCCTGATACACCAGTAATGTGGTAGCTTTTAACAGAGATTTGCACGAGAACAGCAACTAGCAGTTTTCAAGACAATTTTTTCAGGCTTTGTAACTTCATGTCTCACACGCAGGACAAGAAACAAAGAAATTTTCACCCCAATCAAAATTTCACAAAAGAAGCAAATAACCAACTCCTGCCTTGTTCAGATTTAAGCAACTTTTAACTGAGTAGCCATCTACTAAAAGAAAAAAAAGACTTCTCTGCTCTAGCATTCATTCAAACAAACTCCTACAGAGCTAAAGCTACTGCTCTGTGCACTGTCTCCTTTAATGAGAGGTCATGGTGACCAAGGGAGTTCCTCAATAATTAGAAAATGCAAGACTTATATCCATCCAAGAAAGAGGATTTGACGTACTACAGGCCGGTCAGTCTCACTCCAGTCCCTAAGGCGATGACAGACCAAATCCCCTTAGAAATCATCTCCAGGCACATGAAGGACAAGAAGGTCAGAGCAGCCAGCATGGATTTACCACGGGCAAACTATGCCCGACCTACTTGATTATCTCCTATCATAAAATGATGAGTTCTGTTGAGGTGGTGAGAGCAGTGAATATCATTTGGTCTCTAGCAAGGTTTCCAAGTCATCTACAGTGTTCTTGTGGCCAAACTAGGAGGTGTGGACTGCACAGGTAGAATACAACGCAGACAAAAACCTAGCTGGACCTTCAGGCTCCTAAGATCAAAACATAACCAGCAGTTATTTAAGAGTTGTGTTCCTCAGCAGTTAATACTGGGACTGATGCTATTTAACATTTTCATTAACAGCCTGGATGATGAATCAGAATACACTCACAGCAAGTTTACAGATGACACCAAACCGGACGGAGCAGTCATACAAAGAAAGAGAGTGCTGCCATCCACAAGGATCTTAACAGGTTGGAGGAACGAGCTGACAGGAATCTAACGAAGCTCAGTAAAGGAAAATAACAAAGTCTTGCACCTCAGAGCACACTCAGTGCAGAGTACTGCCTGAGTACTGAATGGCTGAGGAGCAACATCACAGAAAGCTGGTAGAGAGCTCAGGCTTTGCAGAGGCGAACAGAGAAAACACAAGAGGTAAAAGAGACAGAAAGCGAAATTCTGACTGGATGGAAAGAAAAAAAATTTCACACCAAGTGGTTAAGCACTGGAACTGGCAGCCCAGAGAAGTCATGGAATTTCTGTCCTTGAACGTTTTCAGAAATCAGCTGCACAAAACCCCAAGCAGCCTCATCTAGCTTTGAAGTTAGCCCTGTTTTGAACAGGAAGATGGAAGGTCCAAAGTCCAAAGGTCCTTTCCAGCATATATTATTTTTTATTTTTCTTATCTTGTTTCTTAACTCATCTGCTCACATCTTTCAAAACGTACATGAGTCCTTGCCTCTACAGTTGTCAGATGCAGAATCACAAACAAGTAGACAAACTGATCCATGCCTTAACTGCTATCTTCCACTCCACTAAATCCTCATGTTCTTTATCATAGTTATCAAAGCTCCATCAACTCTGAATAAATCATGTTCTGGACATCTAATCTTGTGAAGCTAAAGATCAAACTGCAATACCAGTATAAAAAGATAAGTTCTCTTCCCTGTAAAAATCTGAACTCACCAGAGTGAGGTTGTGGAAATATAATGTACCATCTGGATGAAAGGTAACGGGTCAGAGGTGGCACCACAGCTGGTACAAACACACTAAAGGGAAATAAAACAGAATACATTGACAAGATTAAACAAGTTATTTCCACAGCAACACTTCTGCTTATATCTTTTTTACCATGGCAATGCATGTCTTAGGAATGACAATCTGACACTTGAGAACTGGTGATTTGTATAAAGCACATATCATTACCTCACCTGTTCAAACAAGGTCATTGCAAACTTCTGATGGGAAACACAATGTGGTGCAGTGCAAATGTCTTCCTTTGTCTCATCTGCAATGTGGAAGTGAATTCGCATTAACAGGTTTTCCTAGCCAAAGAGAGAAGAAAAAGCAAAAAAAGCATTACATCATTTCAAATGTAGACAAAAGTTAAAACATAACTCACAAAGCATGTCAGATGCAATAATGTTATAAGTGTTATTTAGAGAGACAGAAGGCTCTGGCAAATTTTTGGAAGTTGCTTAGGAAAACAAAGAAGTTGACATTTCTTTGATATAAAAGAAAATGACTACCACTTCTGATTTGAAATGCTATGTCAGGTAATCATTTATTTCATTTACTAGAACAGCTAAAGATTCTGTCACAGATGGTCAAATTCTCAAGCATCCATGAATTTGACCAAGTGTAATAGCCAGAGCAGCTCTGCAGTTTTAAAATCACCGGGTTGCCACTAACTTCTCATCAACACAGAGCGACCCAAATCAATTTCTATATGCCACAATAGCTTTGAAATATGGCAAATAAGCTACATTCTATCAAAAAGGGGGAGAACTAATAAATGAAGAGGCAGACTAAATTCTGCATGAAACAAAAGGACTGAACATTTTCTAGATATTGTTTCACACAATTGCACCTCTTTTCAAGTTCCCAGGAGTTCTTGTCCTAAGACCTCCTCTCCTCCCACTGTTGCCAACATTAATCTGGGGTGCCAGAAGTCTACCGACATCTCTTCCAGCAGCACATTTTTCACTATTGCTATGAGCTGCCTGGATGGTTTACAGGCCTGCAATAAGCAGGACAAGATTAATTATTAGGCAAAATAGCTCTGACCTCGTACAATTTCCCTTCAACTTTAGAATCTAAGCTCTTCTGTCATTTAAATTAAATCTCTACCTTTAGGGCCGAAAAGGTTAACTAAGTGAAAAGTGATGGAATTATCTCTGCATTTAAGCTTAACCTCAAAAGGGAACTTGTACCCATTTTAACTATCCTTGTGCCAGTACGGTTAACCTAACAAACCTGCTTCTGGGGCCTCCCATAGCAGTATGAGATAGGCCATTTAGATCAGCTTTCTGAAGGAAGAAACTACATCAAAAGTTCCCATGTTCTACTGCACACAGAGTTGTGTTCAAGTGCTGAACTACACAGAAAGCTTTGACACAACTGTGCTCACAGGGGCTCCTGTGTAGGCCAATGGAGTTTATTTTACTTTGAGGCTTTACTCGTATGATGTACTTCCATTTTAAGCGAGCTCACTGAACTACACTGTTCTGTTAGATTAGTATTCTACAAACACAGGATACTTTGGGTTATCATAAGCCCATAATAAAACCACTTAGTTTAAGAGAACTACAATAGCTCTGTGCATTTATCCCATTTCTATGCAAGTGCAAGGGTCAAATTAGGTAGGTATAGGAAATGAAAGACTTAACATATTAGAAAGGACTCCACTCTGACAGGTGCTTTGCCTGAGAGAAGTTTTACCTTGCAGTAGTAAATCCAGTATGTTTGTACTTTGGTGAAGAATTAACATCTCTGTAAACAATCAAGTAGGACACAAACACACTTGGGTAAGCCCATGGACACCATCATTTCCAAAAAAGGGAGTAGCCAAAAGTTCAGCAAGACAAAAATATCTCCTCATTAAGTTAAAGAAATTTAGGAGACTGAAGAAGGAAAAGGAGGAAATGTGGGCGAGAAAAATCTTAACATACTGGATGCCAAGAAAGACTGTGAGTATAAAAAGAAAGCCATTGGGTAAACCTAGGGATGCAACTACACTGGTGAGATAACCCAGTTATTTAAAAAAAAATAATTTGTCAGATGGGTTGCAAATACAGCAACAGAAATCATAGAATAGTTTTGCTTGGAAGGGACCTTTAAAGGTCATCTGGTCCAACCGCCCTGCAAGGAACAGGGACATCTCCAACCAGATCAGGCTGCTCAGAGCCCCATCCAACCTGGCCTTGAATGTTCCCAGGGATGGGGCATCCACCACCTCTCTGGGCAACCCTGTTCCAGTATTTCACCACCCTCATTGTAAAAAAATGTCTTCCTTTTATCTAGTCTAAATCTACCTCCTATTTTAAAACCACAGAAGACATTTGGAGATGATTCTGTTGCTTACCTCAAACAAACAACTGGGTTGGGTTGTGCTTGGTTTATTTTTACTTTCCCTTAGCTAGAGTTTGTGAAAACACAATTTCAGAATAACTGGCAAACAAAATGTCTTTTCATGCTTTTGAGAGGATCCTTAAAACTAGAATTCTGGATCATTCTTGCAGTGCAATTTTTTTTACAATTCCTATTCAAGACATACTTGAGACTGCAAGCATTATGAATGCAGAAGTAACTGTAAAAATGGATAACAGTGATGTTTCAATTTCAAAATAATTAACTGATGACACAAACCAAATACTGATTCCCCACTGAATCACTTCAAGCTTGGAGATCTCTATGGGCTTTTTGAGGTCACACATAAAACGTCTGCTGGTGAGGGGAGGAATGGGGTGGACAGAGGGAAGATTGTGTAGTCGGGGTTTGCACCTATGCTTGTCAAACCATCTTTCAGTTATACTCACAAAACATTCAGCAGCATCATCCATGATGCCCAGCTGGAAGCGTTGCTCATCCTGAAATGTCTTTGCAAGAGCAGTGCGCAGGGCATCAGAAGGCAGTACCTTCTCACTGCTACATTGAAACTGGTTGAAGATACCCTAGTAAGAAAACAAAAAGATGATTAAGTTACTGTATTTTTAAAACATTACTCAAGCTACCTGAAAACAAACAACACACCTTTAACTCATTTTGATCAAGCAACAGAGATATTTGTATTGTACAGGGACTACAAGAGAAAAATCCCAGAAGTTTTTCCTTTGAAATCATATCCACTGCTGTGTATTCCTTCCTCTCCCTTCACACATCCAAGGGAGGGTGGGGAGCTTAGGGGGTAAGTTTCCCTCAGTGTCAATCCCCCTTAGATCATCTTCCAGATTTGATTCCTGAAGCAAACAAAATGGACACCAAAACTTCCTCACTTTTTATTCCTATTTCCCCTTTCCAGTTCACTTTTTCACTCCCATCTCGGAAGCTTTCTTCTTACACGTCACCTTTTCCCCGTCTTTCAAGCAACTCTTTCCAAATGTCTTAGCCCTTAAACAGCCACAACTTGCTGTTTGCACTCTTTAAGAAATTTACCTTCCAGTAAGTCCAAGAAGTGGGTAAGAATTAGATGACTTTTGGGTCAGCATGCAGGAGGGAAAAGGCACAACGTGAACAGCAGTTTCTAAGTATGGCCAGTCGTTCACTTGTTGACATAACCTTGCATTTTCATAACTGTAACTCACAGGTGATGTGGGTAATCATTTGCAAAAGACAAGTGGTTCTACAAAGAAACACTGTTGTTTAAAATGTGGGTTATATGCATGAAAATTCAGTACGTTCTCAACTCATTAAAACCCCACTTTTATTTTGTGTGTGTGCGAGATATTCAAAAGATCTTCTGAACAGTCATTTAACTGTGTCCTTCTACACAAACAGGAACATAATTCTGCATGCAAGATCCTCAGTTTAAGCAAAAACTTCTAGCCTTTATTTTCATATAAGACCATTCTGTCTCCATCACCACTCTGCTCTACTTTCTACTTCATTCCATATGACAAACAACCATCTTCATCAATGTCTCAAAATTCTGCTTGTCCTTTCCTATAAAACTTTCCTCATATTTTCCTCTAAGATTGTGGAAAAGCTCCATTCTTACTGCAAAAGAAAAAAAGGACCATCTTCAATCGTACATCACTTGGCTTTTCTGCCTTCTAAACGTAGTCAAACAAGGAGAAAGCTAACCTCAAACTGGTTTGCCTGTTCAGTTTTCTTTCAAATCTGCACTGAGAATCTGTAGCAATGTTGATTCATGTATCACTTTCTTCCTTAATTGCAGAAAGCTTCTCGCCAGTATACTTAGGGTCTGTATTAATTGTAAATAAATAATCTGAATATTTCTCCCCTTTAACTATTTTTATTTGTTTCTTATCAGGAAACAAGCAGGTAAACTGGGAGAAGGTTTGTCAAACGGTGCAATTTCTGTTGCTTTGAGGAAGACAGAAGAGCACAGAAAACAGCTGCCACTGCACAGCGAGAAAACCAACCACCATGTCCCTGCCATTTCTGGCTGTAGGAACGGTATAATTTACAGTGTTGACATATTATCTAATACAGATGTAAATGCCCATCTCTTTACTGCTGTTTTTATTTTGGTAGTCCTTATGGTGCTCGTTCATGGGTGAGGGTCTACTGTGCTGAAGCTCATAGCTCTTGGAATAATTGCCTTTATTAGAGTATCAAACTATGACAAGGAAAGTAATGCAGAGAAGGCTGTGAGACAACAAGTCTCACACCTCATGAATTACAAAAAATACCTCTCCTGAGTTACTTTCCATAAACACACATATAAAAATGGAAAGAATGACAAAATCTCTGTACTTAACAACCTTGATTCCCATTTCTGTCACTCTGATAACAGAGCAAGTTTCATGTTTCATTCATAAATTTTCTCATTTCAGTGGACCTCAAAAAAAAGCTGTGAAACATAATTCCATCCTGCTTCACCACTTTAAATTATTTAAGAGCACTCAAAAATTTTCATGACTATGCTTTAGAAATATATTTATTCTGGTTGTTATCAATCTCACTTCATCGATGTGGAAACTGAGGCACTTGCCATCGACTGGCACACAACCTCACTGCAGGGAACTGATGAACAGGGCCTGGTTTACTTCAGCGAGAGCTCTGAAATGGCTCTGCACTCTTGGTGGGGAGGAGAGAATCAATGCAAACTCCAAACTAGGTAAAGCAGAAGCAAGTAAGTAAGCCAGAACTCTTATGTTAAATTTCCATCTTTAAAGAAATAGTAGACTTTACTTTTACCTGTAACATGTGAACAAGTTAACTTACATAGATCCAGTAAGGACAAAGCGATTCTGATGATTATAAGCAACTGTTTTTCACAAGAGCCAGCATTTTAATTTTTTTTTTTGCATCACAAAATAATTACAGCCTTCACAACTAATACAAAAAACCCCTTTCACTAAATACAAGCAGTAGAAAACTGAAATTGGTTACCACAACCACAGAACATACATAATTCAGTAATATAAAATAATTCCGTGAAGAACTCTAATACATAAAAATCAAGGAGTAGAAGATCCCAATATTAGAGAAGAACACTTCCTAACATTTGTAATTATATACCACACAATGATATAGTCTTATTTAGATTACGAGGAAAATAGTCTTAAAACCAGTGAGTAATTGTGCATTTTAATGTAATAAAGATCAAATCCTATCATGCCATTGCACAGTGTAGTTTAGAGCATATTGGAACACAGGGCTTGCAGGAAGTCCCAGAAGCAACTCAAATGGAGTCAAAAGCACTGAGAACACAGAAGGGTTTGGTTTTCTTTGGATTTCGTGGGTGGAGCTTTTGAGTTTGGGGTTTTTGTGGGGGATGGGGTGGGGTTGTTTTCCCTTTTCCTTATGTTTCAAGATAGGTTCTTTGCTCACTCTCAGAACAGGTCTGTCTTGTCTCTCAGCCTTAGATGGACAGGTGTGGCACTTCCTGCAGCTTCATCACTTCAAGTTATCTATGTCAGATCTCTCCTTAATTTCAGATCTTGCCCTTCAGTGATACTGTTAATCACTAACATATTTGTTTCATATACAGGTCTGAAAGCTAGCTAGGCGCAGACCAGGAAAGCCCTGCTGATTCTGCCCCAGGAGTTTTCATAACACCTTTTCTCCAGGTACTTCTGGAACTTAACAAGAACTTTAAATATGAAATATTCAAACTTGGTTCTCTTTCAAAAACTTCTTCACCTGAATTTGAAGATAGTGAAAACCCCATTAGTGTAATCACCAAATTGATGATCTCTCTCTGTGGCTCCATGTTAGTTATGAGCATATCCCTAACAGCAGCAATATGAAAAGACACTGCTAAAAGCTTCATGAACAAGGGAAGTCTCTCATATCGTACCAGTTTTCTGGTAGCTTAACACTCCCAAATATATATTAGCTTAACATAAAACCTGAGCAATTATTAATATTGAATTAGTGGCAGTACTTCAATTTCTACACTGATGACCTATTCTTGGCACGTTGGTAAGTCTAAGAGCCAAGACAGAACAGCATGAGCAAGGGATTTTTCAGACAGGAAGTTTAACTTCTGGTTACACTGCATTCCTGAGGTCTATATAAAAAAATAAACCCATCTCCCTCCATACCTCCTTCCTTACAGATCTTCAAAGGTTTGGAAAGAGTAGCAGAGACAGCAGAATTAGGAAGCACCAGCATTCTTTAAGAGGAATAAATTGCCAAAGTCCATGTAGTTGCATTCAGTCCTTCCAAAGTGCTAAGTCAAGATCAACTACAACTATGTAGTTCATCTTTCACCAGCCTGCTCTCAGAGGCATCAAAATCTGGAAATTCCCTACCATTCCAGGCAATCTATTGTAGGGCCTCATGTGGCTTATTACATTCAGAAGGCTTCTTCTAGTTTTTTAACTGAAAGCTTCGTGTCCTTTCTACTACAGGTCTGGGCTTCTGCCATCAGAACAAAGGCTTGCAAAGTCAGTGGTCTCCCAATATAATCTTCTCTAGTTTGGGTAGTGTGGGGATCAACACAAACTTTCTAAAGCTTCAAAGGAAAACAACCTAAGGCTTGAGACAAATAATCTTTATCATACAACTATTCAAGTTAAAGCCTGGCATTCTATTTCAGAATGCTAAAATTCACGTGCATGAGCATAAAACAAGTTGTTCTTCCTTTGGTTAGAGAATAAAAATAGCAATTATTCTTTGAGGTAATTAATGGGATTGGAGTTTTTACATTTTAAAGATTTGGAAGCTAAAATATCTGTGAATCTCCCCATAGTTTAAAAGATCTGCTCCAAATTATGTCTAGCAGTGTTTGGAATTAGTTTTCTCCCTAGGAAAGAAGTATTGTATTTATTTGGGGTAAACTGACATCTGCAATATGTATCTAACCATACTGGTGAAACAAACCCCAGACTTGATACACATGCACATATGACTTTTTAATCAAGCATGTAGAAGCAGGCTGGCATAAGAATAAATGGACAGCTGACGACAACAGGCAACAGCTATTGAATCAGATCCATGTCTATGCACTGTAAATTCGAGTTCTGTCCTTGGCTGCTTTCTGAGAACTAATTATTCTCTTCCAGCATTGTGCAGAAGTTCCTTCTGGATGGGGATATCACTGCAGCTCTACCAGTGTGGTATCTCTTTCAAAGAACAAAACATGTTCCTCCCGAACACTTTAGTATTCCCAGTTTCTGCCTTTTAGCAAAATCTACAAATACTACAATGGCCAATCCTTATCCTTCTCTCACTACTCAGCATGGCAATATTATTCTTGCTATCACTCAATTGTGACAGTATTTTTTTCTCAAAAAAAAAAACAAACAAACCTTTCTCTCCATTTCAATAGCATGCTCTTAGTTCATTCCATTCGTTAGACTTTTTTTTTGTCTACAGTACCTAATTTCCCATTCAGACCACCACACTCTTCTCCTGATGCAGCCTCTTACTCAGTACAACAACCCGTTTCAATAAAAATTCTAGCTGCTAAAATAATTTTTCTCCCATCCAACCACATCAGCCTCCGCTCACAGCGCTTCCACTACCTCGCATTTCTTCCCCACATTTCCTCATTTTAAATTCACTTTCACAGGTGCAAATAATTCTAGCTTTATTTGGTTTTGTGTCTTTGGATCTCTTTCAAAACCTCCAAGTCTGGTAACAATCAACCTAGATTTCCATTTTCCCTTTCTTTACAGTCTGTCTCCCATTTTTACTCATACTGTGCCCTAAACATTAACATAAGGTCCCCAATACGGACTGTAAAGTCAGGCACCCCTGGCTACTACCAAAATCAAATAAAAATATACTTTCCATGAGTTTTGTTTAGGAGGGTGTCAGGTTAAGAAACCCAAATCACAGAGTGTCCACATCAGCTAGGTGATACTTTATTAACTGCTTGATCAAGATCAAGAGAGGAGGTCATTATTTGGAAGCTTCAATTGCCAGTTTATTAACTCAGGAAACTATACTTGCTGCTAGTTTATCTATCAACTAACTGCAAGTGCAAACTAGAAAAAAAAGTTTAAACAATTTTAAACAATAAAAGTAATTATTTCATATTTTTTTTTCCTACTGTTTTACCCTGAAATGCTACCCTGATTTGGAAAAAAACACAAGTAATAGTATGAAATCTCTGCAACTGACCTATTACTGTCTGAACCATATAATGAACTTTTCATAACAAATTCCTCCATTTCAATCAAGTGGATAATCAGAACAATGAATTACAGTCATTCCACTTCTTTAAAGCACTCTAACACCTTACTGTTCTCACCTTTCACCTCAGAAAACAACATCATTTCTACACAGAAAAACTCATTCTTCCTGCTTTTGTTGCATATGACTAAATTATAGAAAAGACCAGCCCTGCTGGAATTTATCAATCAATAGAGCATTCTTCTTTGCAAACTACAAAAAACACTCTGTCCTATATCCTGGCACTACGGAGCTCCCAGTACAATCCCTGGAAGGAGAACAAACTCTCTGTGGCATGCTCAGTACAGTGGACGGATTTCCCCCTTCCTGCCCTCTTCCAGCTGTGATAAACAAACACCAAAGCGAAGTCATGCTCCAGAAAAAGGAAAATAAAGCACAACACAGTAGACTTGGACATTAATAATAAATCAAAAAGCTGTTCCAGTGTTATGGCAGGCAAACCACATAGTGATAAGGACAGCTTGTATACTGAAAAAAAACCCACTTAAATAACGCCACATCTTAAGGAACAGTGTGTGGGATTCCAGCACAAAGTCTGCAGTTCTCTTGTCTTTTTATAGCTGTTGACACAAAGTTACTCAAAACAACCAATAAACATATGTCTGGAATGATTTCGAGATTCATTTTGTAGCCACATAAACATAGCCAGGTAGCATGGCAAGTTTCAAAATCACCTTAAGAATTTGTGCAATGGATGTCTTCAGCGCAGTACAAAAATAAAATGTGATTTGATATCAGGTATGACATCACTGTCCTGTGATCCCTCATTTTATAAAAAGTAATTTGAAATTACAAATAATATTTATAGAGCTAGCTGAGCATTTACAGTAAATACCGTGCATGACATCAGAATCCCTAGAAACAGTTGCAGCAAGCCAAGAAAGTACAGAAAAAATATAACTACTTTGGTGTTATTCAAAGGCTAAATTTAGCTTACTGAAGACTATTTTCTTCTAAAGTCAAGAGAAAGAGAATGTCACCTTCAGAGCAATGGCTCAAAGCAGAGGAAGAGCGTGAACCCTCTCTGCACAACTCGGGAGGTGTCAGGCATCCCGTGAAGGGAACCTGCAGGCGAGGGGGGACACGACATAGGCTCTTCCCCCCAGGTACTGCCCTTTTCCCAGGCTGGGCTGGAATCTGAACATACCAGCATGCTTTGGAGAAAAGTAAACATGTCCTGCCTCCACCTTGCTTGGTCTGGACAGGTATTTTGGGCAGATTAAGCTGACAGCATGCAAAGCTAATTACCTCTCCCCAGACCCTAAATGGGAGATTTTCGCATGGTATAGAGCTCCAAATTCTTGTGTTCCCACTGGATCCAGCCATATCTTCTCCCTCATTTTAGCCAAGCCTAAGGCAAGATTCAAGAGAAAGAGGATGTCAAAGACCTGAAGGCTAAGCTGGCATTACCCTGGCAGGACAACAGTTAAAGCTTCCAGAACAGACAGGAGTGCTGGGGGCTGGGGAAGGGCTGATCCTGCTGCACTGAGACACGAAATATGCTCTCGGTGATGCCTGCACTATTAGGCGCATGGTAAGCACATCATGCCATTTTTGTCTTACGCAGGTTTACACATAGTATGGTGCCAGACAGCCAGACTTTTACAGGAGGAAGAGGGGGGACACGACAAAAAAAAAAAAATAAAACCAACAGAGCAGTTTGAGAACACTGATCCAGAGGGCAGCAGAGGACAAGTAAATAGCTTAAACAGCTTTTTTTTTTCTCCCCCACTAAGGAGTTTATGAAGGTGACTGATCATCTCCATGGTTTCATGGTTTAGGACTGTCCCCCTGCACGCCTTTATCACTCAGTATCCCCATCTCTTCAGTTGCATGCAAGACAATCTGTGTTTCTGGTGTCTGGGTTTTTTGGGGAAGATGAGGGGAGGTTTGCATCCCCATTTGCACCTAAAGTGACATCCTTTATCATTCATCTTTATACTATTATTTGCCTTGGTAATAACATAAAAATGAGGGGAAACTTTCAAAAATGTACATATACACATCAATACTTAATATAAGTTAATAAAGGTGGAAACTTGTCATGGTATCACCCAGAGAAAAACATAAAATTACAAGTTGCTTTATGAGCATAAGGGAACCAGGAGTAAAACAGTTCTATAACTTCTAACAATCAAATTTCTATGTATTTTTTTCTCTTGTATGGTTTTACAATAGAAATTTGTAAACTTTCTGAAGGCTCTGGAATAAGCTTGGGTAGAACAAACTGAAATTTCCCATGAAGAACAGACTGTAGAGAGAGAAAACACTAAGACTTTGGTTTAGATTAAAGCCAGTTGAAATTCATTTATTTACTTTGTCACTATTGGTTACTGTCCATATTCAGAAATACTTGTCTAGATAATTCTTTACTTGTTTACACATTTCTTGAGTTTTTCATTGTACATTGAGTTTGGTGAGCTACAGGAATTCTGCACACAATCAGAAACTAAGGGTTGTAACACCTTCTGGCTAAGCATGGCATTGGTAAATGAGAAAATGAGACAAAAAATATCCTTGCAGATATCTGGGAGCACAAAGAGAGGGCAGCATTTTTTTTTTTCAATGAATACTTAATTTAAAAAACAAGCACATGGCTGCAGGCATACAATTTGTGAATTCTGCCACTCTACCTATCACTTCCAAGTTTATAACAGCAGACTGCACACTTCAGCAAGACATCAAAAGCAAGGATTTTATCAACAAAACTAAACTGTCTTCGATCCAATGTCTGCTTTTAATACTTATTTCCAGACACCCTCTCATCTTCCAGTCTTACTGTAGCACTTTCCCCTCTCATACTGGTACTGCTAATCCAGATGTATCTTTATCCAGTTCACCTTTCAATACCAGTTCCACAAAAGTTCATCCTCTCCTTTTTCCTATAACATCTATTCTTTCCCCTCTGCTTTTTCAGTAGTCCCATTCAGAAAACAAACAAACAAACAAAAAACAAAACACACACACAACCCTTTTAACTGTTATTTTTATATTAAAACCTCTCAACTCTGCCTCAGAGTTCAGTCTACTTTAATTCAAATGGTAGAACCTGTCTGATCTCCTGGTATTTCTTTGTCATATCTTGCTGTTAGTTTAAACCTCAGGACAGCTACAGCTTACATTCATCATAATTTCCTAAATCCTTTTCTTTCTGTCCTAATCTCAGCTACCAAAGAATAGAAACAAGCACTTGGCAATAGTCAAGGGTATGATCCAAGAATTAACTTCAAATTATCTATCCCACTGAACTTAATAAACTCAAACCAGATCACACCTAAGTCTTGCCACTTCCCTGTAAGGAAGGGGATGTATTTAACATTCCATCTTCTCTTTGTCTGGACAGCTGTATCTCTCACTTTGGATGTGCTATCTTGCTCCTAACCCACTGCAATGTTCTCTTCTGATGATACTGCCATAAATAGCATCCTGTCTCATCATTTCAACAGATATGTCTTGAGAAAAATTTCCCTTCACAAGGAAATTACTTATCTTCTTTCATGTCTTAATAGTCTCCCCTTTGCTGTTCTTTTGCAAGGGAAAATCCCTCAACAACAGTCCAAAAACTCACTAGATAAGTTATTTCAAGCCTGTCTCTAGCAGAGCACCTGTAAAGTCACCCAACAGTAGCAAGACAGTTATTGTACTTAAATATTGTCTGTGAACGCCAGATTATCCTAATGTAAACCTTGCGCTCTGTATTTTGCCATATTTATGAAGACATGCTGTCTGTCCTTTTCATTACTGCACACAGAATTCATGACACAATAAAATCTCTCACAATGAATTTATATATTTAGTTGGATTTTACAGCCCATATATGATCAAAGAAAACGTCTCAGTCACAATTTTAGAAAGAAAAGTCACTGCTCAGAAAGATTAAAGCCAGTATTTTCTTCATGTTTGCATCACGTCCATTTCTCCCACAAGGTTAGAGGGAGTTGTGGATTTGAAGTAGCAAAACTTAGAAAGCAAGACACAAGAAACCAGAGGCACTAAATATTACTGGCTAGAGACAAATGGAGATGTAGGATTGCACAATTTACTCAAGTATGTAACAGTACTCAGAATCAGAGCTAGCATCTAGATCTTACTGTCCAGGCAGCATCTATGACAGTCAGTTACTGTATCTGCATCTACAAACAGAATTGATGTTTTTTAAAAACAGAGACCACAAAGAGCTGAGCCATTTAATGCAGACATCAATATTTACAGTAGAAAATACCTTTTAGTCATACATAACCAACAGTTTTGAACTGAAAGGCTTAAAGCTAAATGGCTTTCTCCATGCTGACATTTAAAGTAGTTCTGAAGGAAAGGTAACTTCTGAAGAGCATACTAGCTGTATACAGTATGATATTTATAAATCAAATGATAAGTTAGAAAAAAACAAAGCAAATTGATGTTTTTACTGGCTGAACTAATCTTTCAGACAGCCTGGAGGCTCCCAATGATCCACACTCCATTGATAAGAGTCCTTGTATCTGAAACTTGACCTACAGTATTTTCACAATTGATCGGCTTGAACATATTTTAAAAACAGTACCACGAGTGTCTTGGGCCAGTATCTATCAGATTTAACTTTGCTCTCACAAATTTCCAGATGTAAGCTTGACTATACATATTAATCAAATATCAGAAATATTTCTGATAAGTTTTTTTTACAAATTGTTTTTAATTTATTTCCAACTTTTACCTTGAGGGCACAGAAGATGCAAGAATCAGCCATACATTTGTGCTTTGTGATTTGCCGGAAACTGCGGCGAAAAATGTCCAGGTGCCAGAGAACCTGAAATACAAAAAGGGCCACAGCTAATTTTATGAATATATAAAAAAAAGTATTGCATAAAACTCCAATTTAAATTGCACATGCTAAATAATCCCAGAAGTACGCTAATGCCAGTAAACATTACTTTTGAAACAGGATGCCTTTCATCTAACTGCAAGTTGACATTTTGATCTTTCTTCCTCAGCTGTAGCATTCACAGACATTAATTTACAGTCAGACATCACTCTGAATTTCTTGCCATGTGCTTTTAGATTAAAAAACTCGCTTCTTTGTCCATGTGGCAGTGTCAACTTAAACAGCACTTGCCCTGACCGCTTCCCAGCATTGGCACCACAGCCAGCCGCTGTGCAGCCACACCACAAGTCTAAGCAGAGCTGCCAAGGACATCCCACCAACCGCTGAGGCCAAAACTTGTCTGTCCATCCACCTCCTAGGCAGTCTCCTTGTTCTGAGCAGAAAGCCCAAACACTGGAAAAATGGAGCACCAACAGCATATACATTAACAAGTTCCTGCAAGTCAGAACGATAAATTACTAAAAGCCACTAAATATTATCCATATTAAGTGTATTCAACATGCCATGATTACTGGCAGATTTCTAACCCTAACCTGTGTGGGCAATTATACTTCTCTCTCAGGAGAGGTGCTGTGCTAATAGGAGGTATGTGACCAGGTATGGTCACAGCACATTAACGCAGGCATGTTTTCATATGTTCTGCTAGCAACAGCAAGAGGCACCGTTTGCTGTAACAGCACCAAGTTTTATTCCTAAGTTTTACCATTAAATCTGTGCAATCCTGGGCAACAACCTAAATTCATATCCATAAAATAGCAACAATACCAATCTCTAAGGTGTTCACAGCCAGCTCATATATAAGTGTGGTTGGTGCTGGCTATCTCAGCTTCAGCTGACAATAACCGGACTTTCTCGTAAGCCACCAGCCTTTCAGGAGGCAGAAGCCTGCATTGAAAGAAGCCCTGACCTAAATCGTGTCCTGCCAGGTTCTGGACAGAATGGCAAGGTCCAGGCTGACATCTGACTGGCTAAATGCTTTGTTAGCACAAACAGAGGAATGACACTTCTTATTTCTGATGAATTTGTCCAGAGTAACTGGCTAGAAAAAATATAGCTGAAAACTGAAAAAAAGTTGTGCTGGGTTCAAGAAGTGTTTCCAGGTGGAACAATTTCTTAACTAAACCATAGCACAAAAGAAGCACGGTCAGCAGGTCGACAGAGGTGATTCTCCCCCTCTACTCTGCTCTGGTGAACCCCACCTGCAGTACTGCGTCCAGCTCTGGAGCCCTCAGCACAGAAAAGAGATGGACGCGTTGGAGCGGGTCCAGAGGAGGACAATGAAGATGATCAGAGGGCTGGAACACCTCTCCTATTAAGAAAGGCTGAGAGAGTTGGCATTGTTCAGCCTGGAGAAGAGAATACTCTTTTACCTCTCTCTGGGGAGACCTTATAGCACCCTTCCAGTACCTAAAGGGGGCTTATAAGAAAGCTGGGGAGAAACTTTTTAGCAGAGCCTGTAGCGACAGGACAAGAGGTAATGGTTTTAAACTAAAAGAGGATAGATTCAGACTGGATATAAGGAAGAAAAATTTTACAATGAGGGTGGTGAAGCACCGGCACAAGTTGCCCAGAGAGGTGGTGGATGCCCCATCCCTGGAAACATTCCAGGCCAGGTTGGATGGGGCTCTGAGCAGCCTGATCTGGTTGGAGATGTCCCTGCTCCTTGCAGGGGGGGTTGGACTAGATGACCTTTAAAGGTTCCTTCCAACCCAAATCATTCTATGATTCTATGAAATGTTACCTAAAACTGTATTTAAAACCACATTTATTGAATATTTAATCTGTAAAGTTTCCCAAAACTTCAGAACTGTCATGGCTATGTTTATACTAAAACTCTGCCTATACTTAAGGGCCTGGGAGGCAACGTAAGCCTTGGAATCATCCAATTACACACAACATTCCTGAAGAACTACTGCAGGCTTCACAAAAGGACAAAAAAAATAACACATTTAGAAACTAGTCCAGTTTTTCAATGTAATTGCCTTTGGAGTTTGTCTTGAATGTTTATAGAAATATTTAAAGAGTAGGGAGCAACAAATATTCGAGAGCCTCTCAGACTAACACTCAATGTTAAAAAACTAAGATTAAAAACCCTAGAAACAGATATTTTATGAAATAATTACCATCTGGCTTTTTTTAAAATTTAGCTTTGACTGTAAATATTTTTGGTACCTTGTCTCTCTTGAGCTTTAGAAGAAAACGGTTTATGCAGAAAACTACAGGCCAGGTCATATGCTTTCATGTATGGCATGCAGCTAGTGTTAGGCTCTACCTAGTTCTGACCTAGGTTCAGTGACTCAGTATTAGGAGGCAGCCGGTGATTACATCTTACAACTTAACAGAAGCAATTAATATGGTACATCACTGGCAATTTCACTTTCCTTATTATAAGTTCCCTTTGTACCTAGTCCTGTATTTCATGGCATCTTAAGCCTATTGAGGGTCACTGGTGTTTCTATTTGTATTATTTGTATCAGAGGGGGAATCCTGAAGTTGGAAGTTAGCAGAGAACCTAATCGTGCCCATGGGAAAAAAAAAAAAACAACCAACAAAAAAAAAACCAAACAAAAAACACCACCAGCAAAAAACACCTCACAGTGACACAGTCTGTGCTACACAGACAAGTCATACAAAGGGATGGAAACTGATGTGGAGAAAGGTTTTAAACCCTGCAGCCACAAGGACTGAATCTCAAACATCAGACATTGAAAACATCTGAATGGCAAGAATACCACTATAGCAGCCATACAACTCCACTAAATTTTGACATAGGAAAAGGTTTTTCTTCTAAATCAAAAGAAGACGATTCAATCATTTAAACTAAGCAACAAATCAGCAGTTAGAAAGAAAACCGGACTACATAAACAGGATCTTGTATAGGTATTACCAAACCTTGAACTTGACTGGTTTGACAAAAAAGTTAGATTTACTTTTAAGTAGACATATTGCAAGCTATGCAATATTCTATCATTTTAAAATATATTTTCTACATATGTTTTCATCTTTGGTTGACATATGACAAGTTTACACAAACAAGAGATTCACATACACTAAGTGATGACTATGTGAATGCCATTGATTTCACCAGAAAAACCTGAAAATTTAAAAAAAAAGTTGTTCTATAACTCAACTAATCTGCATTTCCAAATGTAGCTTTATTCTGTCTAGGCTCACAAACGTAGTCAAGCCCAGCTATATTTGTTGCACAGTCGAGACTAAGAAAATACTGTAATAGCCAGAGGACAAAGACACAAACATCTTTTATTCTGTGCTCTTACCTGTAGTGCACTATTCAGGAAGCAACTGTTCTGTCCTGGTTCATTGCTGAGACCTTTACTGGGTGCTATTGAGGTTGTGCTTCGTGGAGCAAACATGCCCTGTACATTCCCTCGACCCACAGAAAAGTAATTTCTTTTCCAAGACATCTTCCAGTTTCAGCTGTAGAATACGCAGGTTTAGGCTGGCAGAATATTTGACTTGATCAGACCCTTCCTTTCTTTCACCAAAACTCAAAACTGGAATAACATCCAATCTTCTTTAAATTACAGTTTAAAAGAATTTATCCTTTCATGAGGACACAAGCAGTTTGCTTCTTTTAAATCCAGTCCAGGATGCTAGTCTTCCATTTGATGCTTATGTATGCAAATGAGGAGTCACATACAAAGTTTGCAAAGGGAAGGAATCCATGGTTGTTTAAGTTCATCTGTTATGCTGCTTCTCCCTTTTCCAAACAGGCAGCGACTTCAGGGAACAAATGGCAAATCAAAGAGGTCCCAGAATCAAGAGGAGAAAAACAACAGCTACCTCCCACACCGCAAAACCCCCAGCTTCTCTAATCCTTTTATAATCCTTCTGCAGAAGACGGGAAAAAAACAATTAGTAAGGGAGCAGAGAAATCAAAACCAAAATAAAACCTTGGCAGCTCCCTTTCAGTTACGTCTGTCTTGGGTGATGAAAGAGGCATTATCCTCACAGGGGAAAAAAAGAAGCAAATCCAGGTCTTGAGAGTGAAGAGCTTTAGGTAGCAAATCGTCTCCGACTCAGTTCTTCTAATTCTGTGTGCAATCTTTAGAAGTTTCTTCTCCCAATCCTCCTTTTGCAATCGGAATGCCTGGCTGTGCCAGAAAGCTTGAGAGAGAAAAATAATCAAAGGCTTGCGTCACTTAATTACTCTCTTGGTTTTGTGGTGTTCTGCCAAGACCAGTGTTGCCTCACCTCCCACAATAGACTGAATCTTCCGACACAAAGCAAAAAATACAAACCTTCCTCCACCCAAAAAAAATAAAGTAACATGGAAAAAACCCAGAGAATTCCCAGAAAAATAAGAGCAAAGAGCCGGACTACGTTGGAAAGTTTAAGAAGGAAGTTAGATTGAAAAAATAAAACAACATTCATGTGACCTTCATGGCAGTTTTCATACACATCCTTTATAGAAGTGTTAAATTTCTTCAAGATCTTAGTCATTCAAACAACAGTACAAGGATTTGTGATTCTGTCAATACATACTAGCATGCTGTCCCCACTAGAACTGGGATTTTTGCACTGAACTTGGAAGGCCAATAAAGGCACAAGGCTCTCCTCTGACTCTGCAGCTCATAGGTCCCTCCAGAACAAAAGTCTCCAAATTTTCTTAATCAGAAACAATGTGTATCTCTACAAAATGTTACTTAATCTAGGTATATGGCATATACAATGTCTTCCAAAAGACATTGATGCTTCTGAAGGAGCCAAAAAAATCATTCCATAGAAACTGCTCTTCCCACCACAAGTTCACTTTTTCCTTCATCTCACAGGAAATGTAAAAAAAAAGAATTTGATCTAAGAAATTCCTAGAAACAGGAATGACAAAATATTTTTTTTAAGTTCTTGCAAGTGTTGCCCACCTGTATTTACTTTACAGACAACTGCATAACATTTCCCAGAGACGTTCCCAATGACATTTAGGATTATCCCTTTTTTGATACACTGAATGTACCTATCACGGCCGGTATAAGCAAGACGAACCTATTCCACATGTACAGAAGTAGTAATTGCAGCATGAAATCACTACAAAATAGACACACAGAGTTTGTGCATCAGCAAAAAATTAACTAACAATAATTTCTTACAAAGATATCCTATGTATCCATGAAGGCATGTTTTTTGCCTTCCACATAAATATAAATTCTTCATCTCCTGTCAAAACAGAAAAAAATTCAACATCTGCAAACATGTTACAGCAGCTTAACCCATTGCCTTCTAGTAATATTATGTTTGTACTTCTATTAAACTCATTCTGCAAATATTAATAAAGTCTCAGTACTGCTGCAAGGCAGGCAAACATCTATATACTGATGAATATTCTTCTTGGCTGCCAGTGTGCCATGTAGAATTTTCAGATGTGCTTGCAAGTCTGCAGACACAGACCATTACCATGCCCGTCGCACAACATTCCTGAGTGCTGAATGTATACAGGATTCATCTCAAAGCAATTTCAGCCTCAGCCCCCTTTCTTTGCTCAATCCCTTAATGAACCATGAACCAACCATAGTGTGTGAGGTAATTCAGTTTCAAGCAACAATTTAAGGATCTCTGTAAACCAACACCACTCGGAATACATGCAGTGGCTAAGCCTGCACGGCAGAGATGGAGCAGAACGCTGCATGGAATGAGCTGAGGCAAGCAGGCTCTGTGCTAACTCACAAAAACCCCTGAGCCAAGCACTCTGTCATCTCCTTTCCACAACACCTACAAAAAGATGAAAATACAATCCAAAACATGCCCAAGATGCACAGCTGTGAGCAGCACCCATTCAGTGGGCTTCAAGCTCAAAACAAAATTCTGCTCTCAAAATGAGCTATAAAACTTTAAATACTTTTTGAGCCAAGCTGTCTCAATTATGACAAAGGGAATATATTTTTTTCTATTGATTTTTATTGTCTTGGAATCAGAATCAGACTAGAGGCTTTGGAGTTCACCTGTCTTTGCAGTAAGATTATTGCAAGCTGGTCAGGACTCTCGCGGTAACCATGCAAGCTCACTACCTGCACTGCATTTGCACAGGCTTAGCAGAACTGATTTCCCACCACACATTTGTTATGATCACTCATAGGAGCAAGTTCAGTTTGCTCATTTGGCTCACGCCCTTTGCAGAGTTAAGAACAAGCAGAAAACACTTAAGCCAGTAACCACCCAGTTATGACAAAAACAGATCTCTGGAGATAAATGGCAGCTTCACACTTTGCCAACCTCTAAAAACTTCCCAATGTTATAATAATAGCTACAAAACTGAATCCTAATTAATCTGAAATATATGTAAGATACTATTCATAATGATTACTTACAGACCCACTTAGCTTTTGCTCTACTACAAAAAGGATAACAAAAGGCAAGCAGGAAAAAATAATTTTTGTAAAAAATAATCATCATTATTAAAATATGCTGTTTTGTTTCCAACACCACTTACAAAGCATCAGTAGAAAAAAAAAAACAACACCGTAACCCTCCCATACTTTAAACAATCGACATACAATTGCTAAGAAAACAGCAGTGATCCGTAAGAGAAGAGGAAGGTTATTGCTGCGTAACCCTGTCAGCAGAGGTAGGTGTTCTCCAAACATGCTACTTCTCCCAGATACTGTGTTAGCTTACAAGTGGCATCAACCACAGAACTAAAGAAAAAACAAAATCTACTTTCCGAAATGAAATCACGGTAACACTGATGATATACGCCACAAGCTTCAGAGAATTACATAGCGAAGCAAGAAGAAAACATTTTCATGTATTGTTTCTGATTAAAGAAGGTCTGAGAAAGACTGCTCCCCTATTAACAAAACATACAAGCCAACAGCTTTTTAATAGTACAAGGAAAATCCCTACAACTGAATTGCCAATGGAGTTTCCCAGCCTCCTGTAACATTTTAGCATTAGGTGACAACACCTGCAGCTCCATATAACTCTTGTATTAAAAAAAAAAAAAAAATCTCAAAACAACAACAAAAAAACCCAACCGCACAACAAAAACCAACACACACAAAACAATGAAAAAAAGCCACCAAAAGCCCACAAGCCCCCCGACCAGATGACAGATTCAAAAGCTGTAGTTACTGTACGTCCCAGCGGCATATCTTGGCATGACTCCAGAAAACAGTCTGGAGTAAAAGAGAAAGGTATGATCAGACCTTATAAAATGGTTCTTAGAGAAAAGAGACAGAATTCTCATTGCTGGAAATTTTACTAATACAGAAATATGACCAAAACAAGAAGAGTGCCAGATGAAAAAGCATAATGATACTCTTGGTTCATTACTCAAAACATTGTTTTAGAGACACAATGAACTGAGGCAGAAAGCCTAAAAACTTTACAAGTACTTGAATTCTGTTTATCATATTAGGAACACTATTCACTGCAATAAAGCACAAAATTAACCTAGCCAGTGTGATTTGAAAAGCTAACTATATCCCTGAAAAGTTGCAAAGCCTTATAATAATGTTACAGAAATGTCACAATAAAGAGTAAATAAGATATTAAAAATATAGAAAGAGTATATCATTTTAAAAAAGAAATCCAGCATTCTAGATCTTCCCATGAATTCATGCTGTTTGGCAGCAGCTCTCTGCAGAAAGAAGGGAGAGCTCCCAGCCACAGAGCCAGACTCAACACACAAGAGAAAGGCACGGGACACCACTCCCATCGCATTTCCAGCAATGCAACCCCAGAGCAAAGCTGGCCATGGTTCAGCACGTACTTCTGGCCTGAAGAAACCCAAGCTTGTCCTTGGGACAGCAGAGCACAGCGCTCTACAAGACACATACCACAGAAAAGTTCAAGTTCCTGTTCATTCTCACAGTCACTTGCTAAAACACTCACATAGAAACATAACATCTCCAGCTGCATCCTTCGCTCTCTGGAGAGGTCCCATGATCAGTTCCATTTAAGGGGGGGGGGGGAAATTATAACACTCCTCTCTTACTGCAGTCTCACATCTCTCCAAACATTTTATGCTCTTGCTTGATGAACCATTCCAGGTAGATGGCTGAATTAAAGCAACCCGTTTAGAAAAGGATGTGCTTCCATTTAGCACTAGGTATGGCTGAAACCACCAATTAGGTATTTACGTTAAACTGTTAAATAAGAGCATAAAAACAGAAGTCCAGAATTTATTTTTCATTACTTCTGTTTCTGACGAAACTTTCAAAACAAAGAACCAAGTAAATGCTTCAATGTGCTTTTAGACAAGTAGCTCCCCATCACCAAGACCCTACCACCTTTTCTGGTGGTAGGGAGTAGATTAATGGTATTGAGGGCAAATTGTCATTTCACATCCCACAACACCTGTGAAAGCCTAAACAGATGAGAAATGGCTTTCAGATCAGGGAGGGAGGATGGGAGGATTGTCCAAGACAATTGATTTTGGTTAGTTTTCACCCAGATGGCTCCTAGCAGTGTGGCTCTTTTGGTGAGGAAGCAAAGAACAATCCCCTTGGCTGATCCCATGGCTGTTCTCAGCTAGAGGGAAAAAGTTTCCACAACTAGAGGCCTGAGAAAATACTTTCTCCATGTAGCTGAAATGATGGAAGTATTCGCTAATTTCTGCATTGATCAAATCATATATAATTGCAGAGCTATCAATATTAAGACCTTCATTTACAGTTTAGACATCCCAAAGGATAGCCAGTTTTGCAAGTCAGTCTATATTCATCCTCAGATGTGATGAAATAAAAGGGGGACAGAAAAAGTTCCCATTACTGAACAACCATGAGGCTGGATGAAGAAGAGGGTGAACAGGGCAGTGATCTTAAGAGGTAAACATCCCTGACAGAAGTCTGCTGCCACAAAACCAAAGAGGGGATGACTTCCTCCTCTCGAGGATATCTCCTCTTTTTGAGATTCTTAGTTAGCCAGAAATACTGGACAGATTTCTTTGCACACCCAAATGATACAGCATAAGTACAAAAAGGTACAGTTATTTCCATTCATCTCTATCTCCATAAGTTTTTTATAATGCAAATTGGACAATAGAGAAAAAAACCCCACAACTTTCTGCTTTATGCATGTATTTTCTCAGTCTTGATTGCTATGCTGGAAGAAAGAGGGGAAAAAAAAAAAAAAAAAGCCTGTGATGCTTTTGCTGTCAAGCTTACACCCATTTGTCAGTCTTCCTCTTAAAGGAACAACTTAATTACCCAGCTCCGTGCTACTTGTGCCTACTGGGTGGAACCAGGAACTGACAGCACCCGAGAGTGCCAGTGATGACCATGACAGACTCACACTAGTCTTCCTTATTTTTCCTTCTGCTATTGCACAATGTTGTGGTTTTGTTTAGTGAGGGGGGGCCTAAGGTGGAAGCTTCTGTAGGAAACTGCTAGAAGTTGCTCCCCTTTTGTTTAGTGGACTCGGCCGGGCCTAGGGCGGACCTGCTGCTGGCCAAGGCCGAGCCGATTGGTAGCAGAATGTTCCGTGATAACGCCTCTGCGATAACGTATTTAAGAAGGGGAAAACAGAAAAAAA
>JAAGAY010132081.1:0-58805 GCA_011801015.1 Ardeotis arabs | reverse complement strand
ACTACAGGCTGGTCAGTCTCACCTCTGTGCCTGGCAAGGTCATGGAGCAGATTCTCCTGGAAACCATGCTAAGGCACATGGAAAGCAAGGAGGTGATTGGTGACAGCCAACGAGGCTTCACAAAGGGAAGATTGTGCCTGACCAATTTGGTGGCCTTCTATGATCGGGTTACAGCATTGGTGGACAAGGGATGATCAACTGATGTCATCTATGTGGACTTGTGCAAGGCATTTGACACTGTCCCACATGATATCCTTGTTTCTAAATTGGAGAGACATGGCTTTGATGGATGGACCACTCGGTGGATAAGGAATTGGCTCGATGGCTGCACTCAGAGAATGGTGGTCAACGGCTCAGTGTCCAAGTGGAGACCGGTCACGAGTGGCATTCCTCAGGGGTCCATATTGGGCCTGGCCCTGTTTAAGATCTGTGTTGGCGACATGGACAGTGGAATAGAGTGCACCCTCAGCAGATTCACCAACGACACCAAGCTGTGTGGTGTGGTTGACACGCTGGAGGGAAAGGGACTTTGACAGGCTGGAGGGACTTTGACAGGCTGGAGAGGCGGGCCCATGCAAACCTCACGAAGTTGAACCACACCAAAGGCAAGCTCCTGCCCATGGGTCGTGGCAATCCCAGGCACAAATACAGGCTGGACAGAGAATGGATCAAGACCAGCCCAGAGGAGAAGGAGTTGGGAGTGCTGGTAGATGAGAAGCTCAACATGAGCAGGCAATGCACCCTTGCAGCCCAGAAGGCCAACTGCATCCTGGGCTACATTAAAACGAGTGGCCAGCAGGTCAAGGGAGGTGATTCTGCCCCTCTACTCTGCCCTGGTGAGACCCCACCTGGAGTACTGTGTCCAGTTCTGGAGCCCCCAACATATGAAAGACATGGACTAGTTGGAGAGGGTCCAGAGGAGGGCCATGAAGATGGGTGAAGCACCTTTCCTATGAGGACAGGCTGAGATGGTTGGGGCTGTTCAGCCTGGAGAAGAGGAGACTCCGGGAGACCTTATAGCAGCCTTCCAGTACCTAAAGGGTGCCCATAGGAAAGACTGGGAGAAACTCTTCAGCAGGGCCTGTTGTGAAAGGATGAGGGGTAATGGTTTTAAAATAGAGGGAGGTAGATTCAGATTGGACATAAGGAAAATTTTTTTTACCCTGAGGGTGGCAGAACACTGGAAGAGGTTGCCCAGAGGGGTGGTGGATGCCCCATCCCTGGAAACATTCAAGGCCAGGTTGGACGGGGCTCCTAGCAACCTGATCTGGTTGGAGATGTCCCTGCTCCTTGCAGGGGGTTTGGACTAGATGACCTTTAAAGGTCCCTTCCAAACCAAACCATTCTATGATTCTATGATTCTCTTTGCTCAGGCGTTTTATTATTAGGAGCACTAAAAAGACCAACAGAGCCAGCTAAAAATCAATCTGCCACCATGTAGGCAGCCAATGGGAAGAGTGCGGGGTAGGAGTAATGTGATCACAGCCACTTAAACCAGTGATCAGATAGACTGCTACCCTCTGCAAAAGCTGCAAGCAGTAGAGAAACCCCGCTGAAAACTCCTGGACCACGGAATTAAAATAATTAAGCCTTGCAGTCACTGGAATACACGTCGCTCTTGCAAGGTCGTTGTCAGATAAATAAGGGCACAGCTAGAGCATGCTGTATGCATAGAGCTTTGCTTGTGTCATATGTAACACAGAGGCTCTTTATTTTTTTTGAAAACAATAACTAGTTGCAGTTGAAAGTACCCTGAGGATTCTTCAGGTGGTGATAGCACCAAAACAACAGCCATCAAAGAGGAAATGCAAAGTGAAATACATAGGTCTGCGGATGCACCTTTTGATTGCTGAGCTAGCTCAGCATCACTGCATGGCTCTGTGGTGCTCTGCATAGAGACTCCTTGAATTATTTCTTCAGTAAGCAGGGCTCTGCTGGAGGAGATCGCCTCAATGAATTTTTATCTGCTTGGCATTTCTAGAAATAGCGTGCCTGCGCTCTTCAGACTGCAGAGCTGCAAAGCTGTGAGTTACTACTGCTGCTGCTCCATCCCATGCTTGCAGATGAAAGATTCCAAGGAGTCTCATAAACCCCTTGCGCAAGCCGAGAGGAGGGATGGAATACTACGTAGCCCGTCATACTGCCGTGTTACAGTATTGTCTGCTGCTGCAGTAACCCCTGCTGTGTTTGGAAGGTCTCAGGCATACCAGCACCATGTCTAATCAGTCAAGCGGCCAATAGTCATTCGTAGCCTTGGCTGCCGAGAAATTTGGTGGGGCTGAGAGAGATATCTGATCCAGCTCAAGAAAGAAACTTGAGAAAGTTAAGTCCTCTTTCTGCAGTAGTTTGCTTTTTGATAGTGCCACTTTAACTCTGAATTTGCTCACTTATTTTCTAAGGTAGAGTTAAAAGGTATGACACTTAAAAGAATTAAAATACTCCCTCATTAAATCCTTGGTATTATTTCCTTATTTGCTGACTTCTAACATTTTAAGTAGATGAGGCAGGAACATTAACAGCTAGACAATGGTACAGCTTGCAGAGACAACAAAGCTGTTAGATGGACACTACTGGAGTTTTATGACTCAAAACTGTATTATAAGTGCAGAATGGATCCAGTAAGTATATGTGATAGAGTATGAATTCTTCCTTACCGTACCACAGGATTAAAGTCAGCCTCTTTATATGTGTTTTCCTCCCCCTCCTCGATTGTTTGGAAGCAGCTATAAAGCAGAAGTGTGGTCAGCAACTGCAGAGCAACAAGAGAGTTGCTCATTTCCCCACTGCCCAAGTTTCTCAGAAAGTAATACTTGATACCACATCAGTTCCAGTGTGGTTTTGGGATATAAAAATTCAATTTTTCATTTGGATCCACTAAACAAAACAGTTATATTTTTGCTCTTTGAAATGCAATACCTTTATAAGCAAGAGATTCCTTTCGTTTTCCAGCCAGCTGAACTGAGGTTATAAAAGAAGAAAATTGCAAGTCCCATGTATGAGAAGTACTTGGGAAAATGTCAAGTGACTTGGAAACAGAGATCCTGAATAGAAGTGTCATCAAGATGAATACAGATTGGATCAAGACTTGCAGCAGTGGTGACAGATTCTTAGATCTTGGAGATGGTTTAGAATAGAGATGCTGCTTCTTTGGAGGTTTTGGAAATTGGGAGGTGGTTGTAGCGATGTGGTGATGCTGGAGGAAACACACGACTGTAATCCAGAGTCACCAGTCACTGTCTGAAATGCTGGAGGAATAGTAGCTGTAGAGAGAGTACATAAAGTGTGTATTATATTAACGATGTTATATTTTCCAAGAGAGACAGTGCTTTCAGAAAGCAAATGTCATCTACTAAAAGTCTTATTTTTCCCCGATTCTCTGATGCCTAGGCCAAGTGAAATTGATTTTAAACTAAAGACACCGATGTGCCTGTTTCATACAACAGTGTGCTTGGCAGAAAAGTGGTATATTAGAATTCACATAGACTTGGATTCTCCGGCTCCTGGAAAGGAAACTGTGCACGTTACCCACTGATGGAAATGTGGGCTCCTCTACAGGCTGCCCTTGGGCATGTTCTACTTAAGTGGCTTGAAAATATGTGATTATTCTTCATGTACTTCTCCATACTTGGTTTCTTTATGGAGTCAGTGACATGTACAGTATCTGCAGTATGGAGTACTGCTTTTGCCATAGGTTTTTTTAATGGTTATCTCCATTTACTAAAAAAACTAAGCAGAGATCTTTACGTGATGATGGTGTGGAAGGTTTAACAGACAAAATTTTTACCTGCATGTGGTGATAAAGTTAGAAAACATTTTAAAGAAATGAAGCTTTCCATTTGCTTGATCTGAGCCATACAAATTATTTTCCTTTAGTTTCTCTTCCCTCATAGTATAAAACTATGTACATCTGCTCATTCTTTCATCAAAAATGATTCAGACCTGAGGGACACTTGTAATTTGGAAGTAATTAGTAAATAAGTCAGATAAATACTATCCATTGAGAATTATGAAAGCACGTTGGATAGGATTCTTAAAGAGCTATATCAAATTCAAACAATTAAAGCTTAAAAAATTATCAGTAGTTAGTATGATAAGTCCATTTAATCATAAATTAGTTCACTGTTAATAATTTCTGCTGCTTTCAGAACAATCTGAACAGATTTAGCAGCCTCAAAAAGTGGTTAAAATAGAAGAAAGAGAAAAATCTGTAGAAGTACAGCATCTTTAGACTAAAATGTGGCTGTGTCCAGCTACCTCATTTGCCATATGAGCTTGGGGTGTGTGCTGGCAATCAGTGCTTGTGTGCAAAAGCCGTCAGTGGGGTTCTGCGCCCAGAGCTGGACCTCAGGTCTGTGGGTACTCCTTCCTTCCCAAATAACTTCACACAGGATTTCTTCTGATTCTTCTGGGCAAAGAAGCAAAGCTCAGTGGTGCTTATTTTCTTCTGCTGAAGTCGGAAGACCCCAGCTTGTGTGACTGCTGCTGTTTGCAGAATTGGGCTCTTTTAAGTGGAAGAGCAGAATGTGAGGTACAAGATATGTTTGAATAAATGTGGTTTGTGAGTAGACCAGTCTACTACTGCTCGTAAATTCATCTTACAATCTTTGTATTCCTCTACTTAAATGGCACTTAAGGATTGCAAGATGCTACAGGATCCTGCCTTAGCTTTGTAGCAGTGCTGGGGTGGGGGAATGGGAACACACAGAGCTGTGCCATTCCTCCATGGGAATAACCTGGTGTCTCTCATGACCCTCCAGCATCTGTTAGAGGTAATACCAGTTTTCATATTTGGAGTTGTTATATAATACAATTCACTATAGTTACTAGAAGTACTATGAAATTGTACAATGCATGAAAATAAAGTACGAGTTACAATGAGTTAAGGAAATCCACTATTCCTATATGGAGTTCCTTCTGCTTTATTGAATTGGTAAATTTTTTTTAATCAATTCACCAGACTGGGTTTGGTGATTGGTAGGTTTACTACTAGTGGCAGGTTTCCTACCAGTGGGTGTGGATTACCAGCACTTTGCTATACTACCTCATGTCCAAATACAGATTCACAATAATTTTACTCTTTTGCAACAGCAGAGCAGGCACAACAGAATGTTTTGCACAGATACTAAAAAATCTGAGAAGTTTGAAGTAGATTGAGCACAGCTGAAGACCAGAACAAGAGTCTCATCACTGCTTGGCATCATTTATGCTTGCTGCCAGTATATCTTTTTGCATTTTTATACCCATATTTAGCATGAACTTCAATGCGTTTTTCTCAGTTTAAAAAAACAGTTAAAAAACCCCAACCTGATGAAAGTGGCAAAATTTTGCTTGCAGTCATTGTGTGTAGTATACTGCATACCTACTTTAGCAGTTTTAACTGTAAACCATCTCTATTAACATGCTGACTAGAGATATAGATGCAAATCAGGAAATAAAGCAAGAATCATGGAAATGTTAGAAACATTAAACATTAGCTTTTAGATCAGACTAAATGGGGTTTTTCTCATTTATTTAGTGTCTGAACAGGATTGAAGCAGGACCAAACCCCATCAACAGAATAGGTTTGACAGGATTGGGTGTTGCTAAGGAGTCAATCTATGTTAAAACAAAGATTTCTTTTTCAGAACAGTCCCTTTTTATGTTGGCAGAGAAAACCTTCTTCTGATTGATTTAGGGCAGTGAATTGGCTTCACTTTATTACTTGCTCTGTGCCTTTAGCACTTAAAAGCTGCAGACGTGGTTTGGGGCTGTGTTATGCTGGGCAGGGGGCAAAACCACAGATAAGTTTGTCTCCATCCTTGCAAAGTTTTTTTCCTGATTCTCCATATGGTTGGCTTGAGTGTTGTCAATAGCCTTCCTAAGTGGCAGATGGTGCCATGATGAGGGAAAGCTCACGTTTTCTGGGAAGGCGATGAACCTGAAGAGAAGCAAGCACCAGCTTAAAAGAAGCTCCCCAGGAAAGCAAGCAGGTGGGTACGTTGGGAGAGCATGGGCAGACCCCAGCTGCTCCTTACCGCAGCCAGGAGGGAGTCTGTTCCCATGGGTGCTGATCTGCCAGCATGCAGTAACGGAGGAGAGGAGAGGGAGAAAGGATTTCAGATGTGCCTGACATCTTGCTGAGAGGATGGCTGTGCTCTATGCCAGGCAAGAGGATGCGCTGCATCTGCATCTTCTAAGCAGAGCATGCAAAAGATAGGCAGGGGGGTTGCGCGTGTCTTGGCTACTTAAAGGCAGTCTTAAAAGGAGGGCTTTTTAATGAAATCAGTGATATTTCAAAGGCCTGCCTGTTGGCTGAAAACCAAAAAGAAAAAAAGATGTAGCCTGCATTTGAAATACTAACAAATATTTTAATGAAAATTTTGAGAATCCCATGTGCTGAAGAATTGAAGGAAGGGAATATATTACATGTATACTGATTAGCTTCAGACTTCAAAGTCAGTATTTAAATGGAGACTTTTCTCTAGAGGTAAAGGCATGTCAACAACCTCTGCCAAGTATCTTAGTAAGAAAAGCATTTACTCTTTCACAGATTCATCTGTAGTAGCCTGTAGATCTCAAAATACAAGGTTTTAGATTCCATTGTCTCTTATAATAGTGAAAATTAGCATCAAATAGTAATTCCACAGTTATATCCAGTGAGGATGTGCTCAGAATCTTATCCTGTCATTACAACTTCTATGACAAAAGCAACTCTTGCAAATAATCTTGCGAGCTAGCCAACTCTGTCTTGCCTCTCACTTACCTCAGTTTCTCATTGTTTTAATGGTGTCAGAGCTTTCAGAGACCTTATTTATTTTTTTCTGCTACCTTCCATCTTGTACTTGTAGGGAGTGAATGGCAAGTGCTGGGAGAGAGGATTTTGTGCATTGCACATGGGCACTCAGGACTGCACAAAGGAGAAAGCTATGAAGAATCCAATGAACAACTTTGCTTTAATTGTCACTATTCCTCATACTGGTTTCATGATGGTAGTTCTTAGAGATCCTGTTTCACTGCAAAATTTCCAGACAGGTAGGATTCAGATTCTAGCGGTTTGTGTCAGGTTACAAACAGCTGTATCCCCCACAGAAGAGATTTCTGTTGATCTGGTCATAGTTTCAACTAATATTGCCCTGAGCCATGCATAAAACAGTGCCAGAATGAAGAAGAAAAAGAAAAAAAAAATAACTTAAATACTAGTACTTTATTTTGCTTTATGAAGCCAAAGAAAACATCCCAGCTAGTGTAGGTTGGCTTATCATCAGCATAGTCATGTTAAGTATTAAAATATACAGAAAAAGGGGAAAAAATGTTCCAGTCCAGGAAACTTCAATTTTGGATTATATTTTTAATGTAGCAAGGGCTAAACTGACTTCATCTTTCAGTTTGGCAGGCCTTCTTCCAGGGTGAAAATTTTCATTCAAGCTTTTAGCCTACAGCAAATAAGCCTATAGAAGGCATGTCGGTTGTATGTATGTATATATGTGTATAGAAATGAGACATTAACTATAATAATTTTCTAAATGCTCTCTTGCGGTTATGTTGCTAACATAAACACATAGGAATTGGCACTGAGATAGAGCTGAGAAATCGGGAACGATTTATTTACCATTGTTCTTTTTTAGAATTTTAAAACAAAGGCTTGCTTGCTTTCTGGAAACAATGTAAAAAGATGAACTGCAGTCTAATAAAAAAGTTAGTAATAAAAAGCAAAGCAAAACACAGTGCCTATAGGACTTGCTTTATTGGAACACACAGTAGAAACATACTCTGCGGATGTAAAATTTCCTGCTATATTGAGAAACGGATAATCAGTATATCTCAGAAACATTGTCGCTTTAGAGTGGAAAATCAAAATTCTCCAAGCATTTCTGCCTGGAATAGTTTGTGAGTTTGGTCAAGTTTTTTTTTTTTTTTTCTTTTTTTTTTGTGATAGGATTGAAACAGACCTTTTGTAACTGCAGTCTCTGTTCCTGCGCGTGTTCGCATAAATGTTTCCTTCTTTCAGGAAGCAATTCAGATTGCCCTTTTTCAGTGCAATTACTGCTGTGTTAAGTTCAAGTAATATAGCATCTAAAAACATTTATGGAGCAAAGAAAAGAAGCCTTTTATTCTAACCTTGCCAAGAGCAGAAATAAAATGAGCTGTTGTGCTGGAAGTGTAGAACTGCATGAGGATTTGTAACGTCCTATTTCTCGTGGTTTAGTCTTGTGTGCAGCCTGAGATTTGTGTGATTTAATGAGACTGTGATTCGTTTATCCTGTCAAGCTTTAAATAAAAAACCCTCAAAGCACTTCCTTCCTTTTTTTGAATTATGTGTTTTTGCAAGTACGATATCAAAAGCTGTCCCTTAAAAAGAGAGCAACCAAATACAGTTATGTATGTTGGCTGGATTTTTTTTTTTTTTTTTTAATGCTTTATTAGACACTGAGTAGACTGTCCATTTCTCTGCATCTCTCTTTCTTGTTTCAGTGCATTAGGAGATTCCTGCCATCATGTTCAGTTACACATGACATCAGAACATAGGCATGGGCTGCGCTTTTGCAGGGGGAGAGGGATTAAAACCTTCTTCTGTGATCAGGGAAGGATCAGTCCCACGGAAAGCCAGGCTGTGCCTAAGATGAGCAGTAACTCCTGATTGTGCTTTGGGTCTTCAGATGTCAACTGTGCCTGTAGGTTGGAGCATCCCTGCATGGAGGGTGAAGCAACGTTGACACGGTAGAAGAGGGGGAAAATAGGTGCAGCTATTTTGGATGCCAGTCCATTGCAATACTCAGTCCGAGGGTGTCCTGGTGCATAGGGTGGGAGGGGAGCAGGGGCCATGCTCTGCCTGCGAGGAGCGCAGTCGGTGCCCCAGGGTCCCCTTTCCCATGCACAGGAATGGTGGGAAGCAGCACACTGACATCTTATCTCCCAGAATAAGGGGATAAGGCGTAGCAGGGGTCCTGCTGCTCACCCAGACCTGGAATCATAGGATGGTTTGGGTTGGAAGGAGCCTTTAAAGGTCATCTAGTCCAACCCCCCATGCAAGGAGCAGGAGCATCTCCAACCAGATCAGGTTGCTCAGAGCCCCGTCCAGCCTGGCCTTGAATGTTTCCAGGGATGGGGCATCCACCACATCTCTGGGTAACCTGTTCCAGTGTTCCACCACCCTCAGTGTAAAAAATTTCTTCCTAATATCTAATCTAAATCTACCTCCCTCTTTTTTAAAACCATTACCCCTTGTCCTGTCACAACAGGCCCTGCTGAACAGTCTCTCCCCGTCTTTCCTGTAGGCCCCCTTTAGGTACTGGAAGACCGCTATCAGGTCTCCCTGGAGCCTTGTCTTCTCCAGGCTGAACAGCCCCAACTCTCTTAGCCTGTCCTCTTAGGAGTGGTGCTCCAGCCCTCTGATCATTTTCGTGGCCCTCCTCTGGACCCTCTCCAACTGGTCCATGTCCTTCTTATGTTGGGGGCTCCAGAACCGGACACAGTACTCCAGGTGGGGTCTCACCAGGGCAGAGTAGAGGGGCAGAATCACCTCCCTCGACCTGCTGGCCACGCTCCTCTTGATGCAGCCCAGGATGCGGTTGGCCTTCTGGGCTGCAAGGGCGCATTGCTGGCTCATGTTGAGCTTCTCATCCACTAGTACTGTGGACTGATGCAAGAGCATGGTGGCCTCTTTCCCATCAGTTGCTTGGGAGAAACAGGGGAGGATGCTCTGGGCCAGAGCCTGCCCTCAGCAGGAGCAAGGGTCACCCAATGCTTTCCCAGAGGGAAGGATGTGATCATTTTGGTGGGAGGAAGCTTTTCCTTCCAGTTCTCACCCCCTCAGTGCTGAGGTGTCCCAGCCTCTGACAGATGTTGTTTTGCTCTTTCATGAGTGGTGTGGGCACGGTTTCTTGTTGGTCTCTGCCGCTCACCCCTGCCCTCCGTGCCGCTCTGCAGCCAGGCTTCCTTCCCGCCCGGCCCAGCATCCCAGCCTCCCCCAGCCCTTGCTTCTTCCTCCCTCTGTTGGCGTACTCGCTTCCTCCTCACTGACCTCAACTCAGCGATGAAAGTAAATATATTAATAAGGTGGTTATGCATTGACCGAGGATGCACAAGTAAGTGATGGCCATCGGTCTGAGTGCCAGGTTTCCACACCTGGCTCATATCTCCAGCCAGCTTGCCATGTCAGCCTGGGCTTCCCAGGACCCTAATGCTGATCAGGTCCCCTGGGAACAACTGCAGTTCCTCTGCAACGTGCAGTTTGTGAGGGGGAGCAGAGATGCACAAATGTAGCTGAAAAAACCCCACGTGCAGCTCCGTGGCCTGATCCACGAGGCTTTGCCCGCGTAGAGGAACTACTGAGGTGTAAGAGTGCGGCCAGCTGGGATGGTGTTTGTACAAAGCTGGGCCCCTGCGTGGTTATCCAGTGGCACACTGAATTTCACTTTGAAAAAGTGCCTTGCGCTGTCTATGGATATTTGCAGGGGTTTTATACTGATGTAGATAAGAATTTATTATATTTTCCTGGTGCTTGGGTCAAGAAGCGGTGCTGTGGCAGCTGAAATATGACTGAAAATTGTCCAAACCCGCCAGCTGGTAGTTTTGCAAGGGCAGAAAAGATACGTTAACTGCTTTTCTACTGTTTGTGTGTGAGGACGTGCTAAGGACTATGGCCAAAGTAGTGTTTTCTGCACCCGTGTCCCATGGTGGAACCAAGCACCGCTGACATTTGCTGCAACTCGAAGCAACCTTGAACCTTTGCATCTTACTGTGAACAGTGCCAGGGCACAGCAAAGGTATGGCAAGAGCAAATGGCAAAAATAAAAGAGGTCAGAAGTAGGTAAGGCTGTGGGGGGCTGATTTGAGTTATGTCATGAAAATTGCTTATTTTCAGAACAACTATGTGACACTTCTGCCCCTTTGTAGTTTGAGGAACCTGGAAGTGATTTACCCTGAAGTTGTTCTGAATTTCACATGCAGTGAAATGTGGTCCATTTCTATTCGAAACCCTCAGTTAGGTTAACAAGAGTGTGGTCTGCCTGAAATTTGGGAGGAAATTCTGGCTGGAGTGTTGAATTCCAGTGTGTATCAGAGCAAGCGGTGGCGCCATGGCTTATGAGAAAAGATGCTGAAAGTTTGGTAGGTGGGGGTTGACTCGAGAGGTGCTGTCTGTCCCTTGGGAAGCCAGCTTTTCTCTGGACCTTGATGCTGTGAGGAACATTTCCATTGGCAGTGGGAAAGCCTGCATGTGAAAGCTAAGAGCTGGTACGGTTATTTTTACTTCCCTCCTATCAGCCCACGCTCGCATAACCTGTATGTGGTCTGCGGGCTGCGTAGGCAGCACCGTGGGCTGGAGGAAAGTGATAGCTGGCTTCAGTGCCAGGCAGCTTGAACTTGGTGACAGAGCGTGGAGAACGAATATCAGATGCCTAGAAGATAGCTTTGACCTCCCACTAAAGCCTGGAGATTTATGCAGCTAAGCCCCCATGCTCCTACAGAATAATCTAGGACACGCTCCTTGGCAGAAGCCCCACTGAGCATTTCTCCAGCTGCCAGGTTGCCAGCTCGAGTGAGTTTTACTGCAGGTCTCACTATATTTGGTACTTTTATTCCAGCCTGAGCTCCTGGAAATGGGTCATTAGTGAAAATAAATAAATAAATAAATAACTCCCACTCTACCTCCACCCCCTTTAACTTGAAATCCTGGGTTTTTATCTGAGAACCTGAGAAACAGGCGTGCTGCCTGCCAGCACCCACAGAAGTGAACAAGAATCTGAGACTCTGCTTTACGAATGCCCTGTATTGGGAGGCTTGGCTCACATTTAACGGGTGATTTGGGTTAGCAATACCATCGTTTGCACACCTCCCGAGGCATCTTCCCAAAGAAGATAACTAAATACAGGTTAAAAAGACACTGAGCAATATAAAAAAAAAAAAAAAGGAAAATGTAAAAATCTTACTTCTGAGTTGTTTGGATCTTTCTTCTTTGTTTCAGAAGACATTCTCTTATGTTGTCACAAATAATACTGAATGCAGCTTGACTTCTCTGAAAATAACGTTGAAGGAAGGAGCCAGATTTATTGGGACTAACAAGGAAGTTGTCCAGAAAAGATTCATTAATTAGGAGTCCTAATCACAGCCAATAAGACAAGTGCCCAGGCCATCAGCAGACGAATACACATCTTTTGGCAGTCACCACTCCTCACAGGCTTGCCTGTCTATTGCTGCCTACTGTATAGCTTTGCACCACAGAAATGATGTGATAATGCTCAAACCAATTTGGCACTTCCCACATGAGAGGATGACTGTTTTCCCCACCCTGGAAATGCAGCCTCCAGCTGTTTTGCCCTCTGCCAGAGGTTTCTTAATACCCTGGAATTAGCTGACTAAGAGATGAAGCAAATTAAAGGAGCGTTTGCTATCTGTTCAAGTCGCCTGAGCTTTCCATCGAATAAACCCTGGTCTGCTTCTCAGCCCTTTGGGAACGGTTGCCCACAGCTAACATTTGCTACCCCACATCACCCCGAGGTGACCTTCTCACTGCAAAGCTGCAGCCAAGAAAAACCCTGTTTAACATAACAGTGCACAGCGTAGAACATCAACTTGAACCGTCCTGACCTCCGAGCTGCTGGGGTCTGTACAAATTAATTTAACAATAGGCAGTGGTGAAAGGGAGGAATGCATCAAAGGGGGAAAAAAAAAATCTCCCTCATCCATCTCTTCTTATTTAAGAAATAGACAGGGGGCCTACTTTAGAAAAATTAAAAGTGCTCCTTGTTGCAAAAGAATGGGCTGTATAAGGGGAGGGGGGGTACATTGGTTTCTTGCATCTCAGCGTAGCAAAATGAAATTTCCCATAAATGGGTGCCGCTTTTGGAAAATCAGCCTTTAATTTCCACTAAGGAATTGACTTTATTTCCTGGGATGCTTCAAAGATGCCCTTGGGGTTTTTTTTTTCATAGCTGCTGCTAGTACTTCTATTAAGCAAATACATAAGTCTCTCCTTTCTGCCCACTTCACTGGTTTGTACCTTTCCTCACGCTTTCCATGGCTTTCATGCAAATTACCAGACTGGGTAAGAAAGCCCCTCTCCTTATGGTACTGGGACCTTAAATCAGTTAATGATTGAAAAAGCCCATCAGATAGGAGATACATAGCAAAATGAGATCATCAGCTCCTGGGGCAAACAGCTTTATTACTTCTGCTGACCAGGAGCTTGGGTTGAGGTAGGTCTGGGGGTCTTTCTCCAGGTGCAGACTTATTCCTCTGGTTCTCCTTAGCTGGAGCTTTGGCTCCAGCAGTCTCATGGTTTGTCAGTAGGGAGGATTATTACAGTGGGGGGGTGAAATTGGATACAATAAGCAACGTTAATGATAATTTTAAAAAGAATTGATTTGACAGCTTCAAAGCTGTATGATGAGCGTGGATGAGAGGGATGGTCCGCTCTTCCTGAAACATCCAGTGGACTTCCATAATTACATCTCTGAAACCACCTGTTTTTCTTTATTTAGCTAGTGTAATTCATTATGATACTCATTTCTGGTTTCCCACACAAACGTTTTTCTCTTCACAACTGAGTTGGGCTTCCTTCAGGAACGGAACACTGGGCATGAGTCCAAGTGCATCCCCAGGTGGTACGGAGGAGGATTCCCCAGGGAGCAGTGGAGGAGGCTGCGCTCTCCTCCCAGACATTCCCAAAGCCAGGGACTGTGAGGTGTGAGAAGCCGCAGAGGCTGAGGGGGAGCGAGGTCTGGATGTTTAGTGCGGAGGGAGATAAGATAAACTGCTATTTCTCTGAACTTAACTGCAGCTTTCCACGCACAGCCTTCAAGATCCTGTGAGGTTGTAGGGGTCCGCTTGCAACTAGTACAGTAATGACCTTGAATTTGCTTCCAGCTCAGCTGTACAGCTGGAGGACAAGGCTTTTGTTGTGAGCAAAAAAACATTAAAGCAGCACAGAGATTTGCCTGCATAGCTCCGGTCTTCAAGAGATTTGAGTATCCTTTTTGAGGCCCCACTTGCAACAAGGGATTGTAGATAAGCTTCTGCAGTAGTTAATGTGTAAAGTTTTTGGCTTATTCTCACTAGTGCCTCTCCTTTAGCTTGCAGTGTTGACAAATACACTGCTGTATGCTGATTTTTCTTTTACATAGATAATTTTTTTCTGCATGAAAAAGGTAATCATGTGCATGCTCATGTGCACGCCAACCAAGACGAGTGTGCTTTTATGACCTTGTAAGTGTTAGGGGGAAAGAAAATTCATTTTCTTTGATTTAAAAATAATTAATAATTTAGCTCATTCCTTCTTCAGATCGCCTGAATATCAAATTTAGGAGTCCAGACTAATTCTTTATCCTGAGGCAGTCTGCTGCACTGAGTACATGCGATCACAAGACAATTAGAAAAATTCAGTCTCACACCTGAATTAAGACAAAACCCTTTCTATTTCTTATCAACTTCTGGTTATAACATGCCACAAAACTTTTTAAAAATTGAGAAAACCACGAGATTTTGTTAGGGATTATGTGTAAATTGTGTTTGGACTTGTGACTCGGTGGAAAATATTGGTGACCTCTTCCTGTATAGCTTTGACTTCCTGCAAGGTTGTCTGTTAAAAAGATTCTGCAAGATGCTTCCTTTGCAGATCCTGTAAGAACTGTATATTCAGCAGGAGAAACATCTGACGGAGCAAAGACTAACTTACACAGTGATTTGGAAGCCACGTGTTGAAAAGTGCTGGGGAAACACAGCAGGGAAAATGATAAAAAGGGATGAAAGCGGTTCAGATGGGCGAAGAATGCTGATTTAAAAATGCAAACCATCTGAACACTGATGAGTGGGCAGGTTGCAATAACTCCAGGGCGGATCTGAGTTGCACAACAGTCATGTACTGTAAGTTGACTCCCACAGGACATTGCCTGTAGCGATCTAAAATTGGAAAGGGTAGGGGGAGAGCATCACGATGCTGCAGAGAAGAGTCTTGAAGCAGCAGGATGCAAGTACGAAATGGGTCAGTTGGAGTAATAGTTTTTTTTTTCCATGTGGTTTGTGTGAGCCAAGCCAAACGTGTGTGGAGCACAGGGTTACTGCACTCTATGAATTTTTTTTCAGTGTATTAGAAATGAATGTGTTTGCCATGAGGTGTGGTCATCTGAGTGTGACATGGATCCTCTCTCTGTTTGGACACTGCCTTGAGTCCCAAAGTCAGCTTGCTTTTTTAGATCGTTCAAATAGGCAATGTTTGGAAATGTAATGCTGTGGCCTCGCATTCCCAGGAGGTCAGCAGAAATGCTAGCCTGAGGTATCCCTGCTAATACCACCTGCGGTTTGTTCTCGCCTCTGCAATGTGGCAGGCAGTCTCCTCTTTTGTGCTGAAACAACTGGATGTGTGACCACACTGAAGTGGAAAAAACGGCTGACCCAGTTTAAAAAAAAAACCAAACAACAACAACAAAAAAAGAAAAAAAAAAACCAAAAAACCCTTTGTAACATATATTTCCCCACCCCCGCTGTATCAGTTTACTGGTCCAGGTTGTAATATGCCAGCTCTGTACGCAGGGGTGTTGGCGGTGGCGGAGGCACGGTGCAGGAATGAAGGACAGAGTGGAGAATGCCTTACGCCGGTGCTATTGCCGGTTCCTTTTCAATGTGAAAAAACAGCCTTGGTCACAGCTTCAGTCTAAAGTTTGCGCTCAGCTCTGATGTACTTTAGTAGCTTGCAAAAAGGTGATAGCCTGTGGAGGGTGTGATTTGGGTCCCTCTGGATGGTCAGGTATGAGCAGGCAGCATGCGATCAGAGGTGTGTAGAGCCATGTGTGCTGTTGGGATGCGGTGTGAGGAGATGGTGGCTCCTGAAGCACAGGCTGTTAATGAAATCCAAGCATGTCCCCATTCCTATCCCCCTTGTCTGATCACAGCTGGCTGGTAGAAGTGGCTTGTAAGTCCTGCCATTAAGCGGACATTGAAACAAATGGGGCTAGAAACAAAACTCCAGAAGAAGGGGCTTATTCTTAATCTGGATCAGGTAGGTGATCTGTCACTAAACACTGCAGTGTAGCAACTGAGGCTGGTGACGGCTATGATGCAGGGAGATGAATGATAAGGTTTATGATAAGGGAGGGCTGGACTTTCTTCAGCGAGCTTTGCCACCGAAGCCCACACTACTTGATTGCAGAAGAGAGTTCGGGTAAGGGCGTAGTGTACATGATCCAGTGTGTCCAGCAACGTGTTAGCGTATTTTCCTTGAAACGCAGCCCCCTTATTCAGACTGTATTTCATTTTGGACCATGCATCTCTCCAATAATGCACAAGCTCTCCAAAATCCCCAGGTGTTAGAGCACAGATTTCCAAATCTAGGTCTGACATCTCCCCACACCTCCCCTTTGTGTAAATCTCCATCCCTATCCTAAAGGCATGTGTTTAGTAAGTTGTGCTAGCCGCCCCCCTTTTCGGAAAATGCAAACCCCTCGCGCCTTGACACGCAGAACTCCTTCAAGCCACCTCAGTGCGCATGCAGCATCCATAGCAGAGGTACAACAGTCACTTTCTTATTCAGGTCTGATTGTGGGCTGCACTCCCCAGGAAATGATGTGGCCCACTGATGCTGTGCCACTTCATACCAGCTGAGGAGAAGAAAAGGCTCCCCTCCCACTCACCAGTGTGATGCTCTCCCCTGCTCCCCTTGGTGATACCCACAGAGCACCATCCTTTCAGGGCCTTGGGCAGAGGAGGGCTGTCCAGCAGAGAGTTCACGGTCCCTTTGGGGACAGGCTTGCTCGCAGTCCTGCTGTGTAAGCACTTTTCGGTGGGAAAAGAGAAGACAGCTGATATTGTCCCCACTGTGCATGCAGCCGGGCATGGGTTTTGCTTTTGCTCTCTTAATGCTACACGCAGTATAGCAGAAGCAGGCTGGCACATGATCTCCCCGAAGGCAGGATCCAGTGTTACTGTAGAAACTGGCCACCAGCTTCTTTTGTAGCGAGCAGCTGTCACTGTGTGGTTGCAGCCAAAGCATGTCACTCCTACAGTGTCTGCGGGCTCTGGAGTTTGTTTCGGCTTCTGAGTCCTCCGTGCTACAGCTCGGAGATTAATTCTGCGCCTTCTGTCAAAGCGTGTTAAGATATTTCTGAGTTGTATCTATTTTTAGAACTATTCTTGATTAATATTTGATATTCTTTCCAGGTTTCATTTTCCTTCACCAATACTTCAAGGCACAGAGGAGCTGGTAAAGGCATTGCCATGAAACCTAACTTGAAGCAATGGAAACAACTCATGCTGTTTGGGATCTTTGCATGGGGTCTGCTTTTTCTGGTGATATTCATCTATTTTACAGATAGCAACACTGCTGAACCAGTTCCCAGTTCCTTTTCTTACATCGAAACGAAGAGGCTTCTGCCCCTTCAGGGCAAGCAGAGAGTCATCATGGGAGCCATACATGATCCATCATTCTCTGAAACCATCGATGGGAATGAGGTACTTCTTAATGAAGATCTCTTAGGTACATTTAAATCGGGGACTGGAAGTATTAAGAAATGGACTGATTTGGAAGATGCCTTTAGAAATGAAGATGAGTTTTTTCCATCCCAGATAGGAAGAAAATCAAAAAGTGCTTTCTACCAAGTGAATGATGATTATTTATTTGCTGCTGGTCAGCCTCAGCCACACAACCGCCTTCAAGAGATAGCAAAATTCATCTCAGCCGATGAGGATAATCCAAAAATAAATATTTTACAGAACAACTGGAACCATCAGAGAAGAATGAGGAGAAGGAGCACAAAGCACAGGAGAAGCCAACTGCTTGATGAATCTGATGACTGGGATGGGTTATATTCCACAATGTCGAAATCCTTTCTTTACAAGCTTTGGAAAGGGGATGTCTCTTCCAAGATGCTAAACCCTCGACTACAGAAGGCAATGAAAGATTATTTGAGCACCAATAAGCATGGGGTGCGGTTCAAGGGGAAACGAAACTCCAAGTTGACAGGAGACCAGCTATTCTGCGAGCTAAAAGAAAGGGTGAATGTGAAAACAATAGATGGCAAGGAAGCTCCCTTCTCCACTCTTGGATGGGAAAAGCACGTTCCCCAAATTCCACTGGGCAAATTGTATACACATGGCTTTGGAAGCTGTGCCGTCGTTATGTCTGCTGGTGCAATACTGAACTCCTCTCTGGGAGATGAAATAGGTGGGTGGAATGCATCTATTCACGTGCATGTATATGTACGTGTGTGTATTCATGTTTGTCTTTCAAAAGGTTCATTCTTCTCAAGCACAGGTCTGTAAAACCTGGTTGTTCTCTCTTACCAGTGTTACATGAGTGTGAGGTTATGGACTTCAGTGAAGCTGTTCCCTTTCAGGATAATGTAATTGAAAGGAAAATCAGGCCTGAAGTAATAATTTGATATAAAGAAAACAATTATGCCTTCTTATCATATTACAGCTTGTAGTAAAAAGGAGGCACTGGTTTCATCAGACCTGCCATATTTGACATTTTGCTGCAACATGTATTTATTTCTTTAGCAGATTAGAGCCATGTTCAGCTTTTATTCTGCAAAGCTATGTTGTGCCTGTCTATATTTTGCAGGGGCTCATAAGAAAAACTGCTTGTGGTGTTGCTATCCCAGACTAAACTTTGTCTCCATGCCAAGAAGCAGTAGAGTATCCTCTTTATCTCTTGCATGTTTGGAGTTCACAGACATATAGAATTCAGACCCTTGAGCAGCCTCAGGTGCTGAGGTCAAGTCTCCTGACTTCTTTTCCAAGAGTGAATTTAAATGAGTTGAAGTATCTCCTCCCATTGATTTTTCCATTGCTCCACTGAGCCAGAGAGGTTACAGATGTGCTGAGATGTCAACATAGCACAGAATTCCCCACTTCAAGGTGGGAGTTTTGTGGTAGCTATTCAGAAAAGGATTGTCCAGGTCAGTTTTATTTTTTCTTTGCAAAAATGAGTATTACTACTCCTGTTAACATCTCAGTAGTTCTCCATTTTAGTAGTACACATGCAGTATGCTAAGAGCTTTGAGAAAGATTAAATGTGTGTCCTCAAACTTGCTTCTGGAGCAAAAAGAGCTACCTCCTTCAGCTCTCTATAAAAACCTTTTGATACGCACTTATTAGTTCTCCTCTTTTCCAGAACTTCACATCCCAATACCTGCTTCATTGCACTGTGCTGTCTCTTTGACACAGATGGGTTTCCTTTAAAATGCTGGGATGTATTAGAGTTGCTATCATTATCAGATTGCTTTAATAGACTTCCAGCATAGCATGGGGGCCCAGACAGTCTGCAGCTCAAATCACACCAGGGTAACCCCTAATTTCACAGAAAGCTCCACTGATTTAGAAATCTTTGGGGTGAAAAAGTTTAACAGTTCCTCCTTTCTCTAATGTGTTATCCTTGACTGAAATGAAATCTTCTGTTAGTGTTCCCCAGTACACCCAGTTTACACCAGTATGGGTTAGTGCTGTACTGGAGAATCCATAGCACATCGTGACATGTTTATATATTACAGCATGAATCGTGGTGTATTTGCACACTCAGGTGCAGCCCAGGTGTGGATTTGGGTGCTTGAGATGGTACGTGGGGCCTGTGTGCTCCTGTGTGTACCCGGTTTCTCGGGAACTCTCTGGGCACAGAAAGCTTATGCCATTCTCTGAGGAAGAGCTTTTGATTTAATTGGGAAATTGTCATCTGATGCCACTTAAAGGGAGGAGCTGCTGTCTGGTAAGACCTACACTGAAGTTTCAGATCTTCTGCTACCTGTTGTACAGGAAAGTGTGTGGGGCAGCAGGAGTCACAGAAGGTTTTTTCGAAGTGTCCTCCAGGCCATGGGCAGGTACTTGTGACTGAGCAGAGAATTTGGCCCAGAACCTGAGGGCCAACTGACTGCTTACACCTATCCCAGACAGGCCTGGGTGCAGATCTATGGGTCTTTGTGGTCAATGTGGCTCCTGGGAAGTGCTGGTATGCTGAAGACATGGTGCCAGTGTTTCCCACTTAAAATGGAAAGTGGAAGCTCCAGCATCTGTTTGTATTATTATTCCTATGGGGAAGTAGTTTTGCTTCCCCTGCAGAGTCCAGATTGTGTTACAGCTGAGCTCTTGGCTCTGCCTTTCCAGCTCCCCTTTACCCCTTGGAAAAGTGAGAAGAGCCTGACCGGGAAGAGAAAGATCAGACTGTTCAAGATGCTCTTTTTCCCTGTGCATGCACAGCTGTAGGAGAAGACGGTCCTCTCCCAGAGCTGGCACCAGGGCAACCAGCTCTTGGCGGAAGATGCAAGCAAACCTGCTGGTTTGGAGGCAGCTTGGGCGGCCGGTGGTGCTGCTTGGTGGAGCCTGGCACCTCCGTGCCCACAGAGGCATGGCAAAGTCAGCATTACTAGGGAACGAGGAAAAACACCCCATGCATGAAGTCTGGTTTTTGGGTCATGGGCTATACAGCCTTGGTTGATAAAGTTGCTGCAGGCGAAAGGCTTTTACTATTTATCTTCCTGAAAGAAAAAAAAGGCTTGAGAGAGCAGCAGCAGAGGACCTTTCTCTTCGTAGGCCTTTAGCTCCCTCTTCTGTGCTCCTATTAGAAACGCAGACAGAAATGTTAATTTGTGTTCTGCCTTTTTCCCTCCTCCCTTCCCCACCTCTGATTGTTTTTGAATGAAGCTAGGTATGGAAATACTGTGGAAGGACAGCAAACACTCCCATTGTGATCATACTGTTTAGTGGTAGACCAAGTTATTTTGGCATCATCAAGGAAGGGATCCATGATCAAAACCCAAACTTTTTATATCTTTAAAATGGTTATCTCCAAATACTTGATAAGATTGAGATCAGTTGACTTAAAAACAGCTGTTATCAGTGTTAAACTGTGACCTAATCATATATTTTATTTTGAAGGAAAGTTGTTTACCCTTGATATGAAGAACCAGGATGAATAACGTTGGAAATGCAGCACACTGTTTCTTAAGTTATGAACCATACAATTCCCATTTCCTGTCCCGATTCCCAATTGTCAGTCAACAGATTGTCAAAAAGTTGTCAAATGCAAGTCCAAGTCCAACTTTATGTTCTTATATTCATAAGGAAGTTTCAAGTATAATAGACCTTTGTTTTTCTTTTTCTTCTCCAAAAATGTGGAGTACCTGCAGCTTCTACTGACTTCATGTCCTCTAGCTCCTACGCAGTCAAGATGCTTATGTTCAGGCAAATGAAGGCTAGGTGTGGAGGCTACAGTTGTCCTGGCATAGGTACATAGAAAAAGCCTCCACTCCTTCTTAGCTTCTGAGGAGTAGGGCTTGGTGGACATTTGGCAAAAATCTCTCTTTTCAGACACAACATGTTAAAGCAAGCAAGTATGCCTGAGATTGGACTGCCAGCTTCATGTCACGTGATATGTTCTTGTCTGGAATACAAGAAGTGTAGAGTAAAGGTGTGAAAGGACGGAAGATCCCAGTTTGATAGGATCAGGTCTGAGCTCCATTGAAGCATGCTTGTTATCTTTGGAAACTTCTGCCTCCTCCACTTTTGAGCTACAGACAACCACATTTTAAGCAACTAGAGAGAAAGCTGTATAAACTACCTGTGGGCTAAGGCATTACATGCCCATTTTGGCCTGAATCATATTCTCTGTTTCCATCGATAGAATGGACAAAAGTAGACCGACGAGGGGGCTACTGACAGGGACAGAGTGTTTCTGGACAATGGATATAATGTCTTACTCTTCCTCACACCTTCTTAAAAGAAGCACTAGGAGGGTGATTATCTTTTATCCAGCTGAGGCTTGCACATAGCGTCTGCCCTCGAACCATACTTGACCTATAGCTGCTTTCTATTCTGCACAACTCCGAGGTCAACAGCTTGTTGGGAAACTTTGAGAGTTCAGCTCTGTTAGGTCTTTGCTACCAAGGGATCCTCAGGTTCCTGTATGTGAGTGGGTTTGTGGGCTGACTTCCCTACAGAGACTCTTTAAGACTTGTACTGACCTTGAGAATTAAGCACACGGTATGATTAATAGGTTTGGGGTAGTCTGAGTTTTTCAGGTATTATAAAATACCATGAAGCACAAGCTTATAGTTAAGCATTGTTATTCATTGAAATGTGCAATTAGATATCCTTGCAATTAACATGCTTGTGCGTGGAGTAATTGTTTGTGAATTTTGCGATAAAAATAGTTTGTACTGGGTGTACTAATAACCTTCCCACATTAAATTTATCCAATTGAGAGAATTATTTAAGTATTGCAAGGTAATTTAATAGATGATTCTGAACTTTTTTTCCTGGTGGATTTTAATTATGTTAATAATGTATGGCAGATGCAAGAGTATTTTTGTTTGCGCATAGTAGAGTGTTTATCATCCTTAGAATATCGAGATTAGGAGAAATGTGTTAGTTTAGATCATTTGTTTCATTTTACTGTTCTATATTACTAAGAAAACAAATTACCCCCTCATTTATGCTCCTAGATTCTCATGATGCCGTTCTAAGATTTAATTCTGCTCCAACACGTGGCTATGAAAAAGATGTTGGAAATAAAACAACCATGCGGATCATTAACTCTCAGGTAAGATCTTCCTTTTGTGAATTCAGGTCAATGTCACTTCTGTACGATATGACATTAAATTAATAACTTTGGAAAAAGTGTTGGATAATCTGCAAAAGAGGTAGTGATTTAACAGTCATTATGTGTAGAGCAAGTAAAAGTTCTCCCTTACAGGGATGCTCACACTACTGTCAGTGCAAGAGTGATTGCAGTAGTTACTTGATACCCTTGTTTCAAAGAATTGGCTTGTGAAATGTCTCATGTGTCCTTCATCTGTAAAGGCTCTGCAGGATGCCAGAGCTGTCAGTACAGAAGACCTTCGGCACACTGCCTCCGGAATCTTCACAAAGCCCAGGCTGTGGGGATCCCAAAGCTCTTTTCTCATATTCTCTGTTTCCCAAATTATTTCCTCGCTGGAAGGTGAAAGAAATGGGAACTAAGTTGTCTTAATAGATAACTTTAGGCAAGTCACTGTTCTTGAAAAATTTAGAATGAACTAGTAAAAAACTTTAATGTACACTGGATATTACACGTGAGGTGAGTTTGTTAATCTGAATGGAAACAGAAAATGGGCTTTTCTGCATAGGGATGTCAACAAATAATGCACAGCATTGAGCTATAGTGACACCTTATGGTTAAGAGTAGTTTTTCAATTTTGGAAAAAACCTGAACTCTGGTCTTGGGCAAACAAAGCCTCCTTCCTCTTTATTAAATGCAGCCAAAAAGCAACAAAAGAATTACTGTGAAATTTAGTGACATACTGAAATGGTGAGTTTAATTAGTCAACACCAGTAGTATGGTTGGCCGTGTAGCCCACTCTGCACATACTGATTCTTGCTGAATGAGAGCAAAATTCTTATTAATTCATTTTTTTTCTTCCTCTTCTTTGAGTGACTGCCCATGCAAAGTCCATCCTTGGTGGACGTGTTTTCTGTGTGTGTAAGTTTGTATTCTTTGCCACCACAGAGAAGACTGTTCACTGTCATACCCTTCACACCATAGCTCTCTGTGAGACTGTAGGAGGGACTGGATCTTTGAAGTGATCTGGGTCAAATATACCCCCTTTCTTTTGCTCAGGGGAAGAAAGCAGAAGTATCTTACTCTGGATTTAGTGCTGAAATCAAGTTATCAGAGAACATTGATCTTAATGTCTCTTTTTTTTTTCTTTTTTTTTTTTTTTTTCCACGACTGTTCTTTGTTTTACTATTAGCCTAGTTGCTGACCATACCTGAATTCCTGTGCTGGGCAAGGAAGAAGGTTTTGAAAATTCATTTGGTTGACTAATCTCACTAGGCTCCCGGTAGGAGAAGAGAGAAATGCCTCCAGGGAGTGATCTGAGCTTTGTTAGCTCCCCAGTGAATTCAGAGAGATTAAATGGGTAAATTAGCTGCTCTCTGCTGCTCACAGCAGGCTGGGTTCCTCCCGGCTCCCAGAGCTGCTGTGGTTCACTCCCACCACGGTGGTTATGAAGGGTCCCATGGTCTTCTCTGCTGCGCTGTACGTTGCTTGCTCTCCACAATGCCTCTCAAAACATGGCTAAAATTCAAGCGAGGTCAGCTCGCACAGCTTCCTCACAAATGTTGGTGTTCTCACCACCTGTCTGCTCCTTCAGAGAGGTCAGAAGCCACCCGCGATGCTCTGGCCTCCTGCTGAGAACCTGGCCTTCCCTGGGAGAGAAATCTGCACAGCCCCCTTGATTAAAGTTGCTTTCCCTACCAATACTGAAGATGAGTGAGTTACCCGTGCAGGTTTACTGACCCTCCTTCCCTCCTAGCTGTTGGAAATGCCTGAATTCAGTTGATTAAAAGGCTGCTGTGGCCCTCTTCTTCCCTCATGTTTTCTGCTGCGAAAGCCCAAAGGACGTGAAGGAAGCCGGTGCAGCCACAACAGATATTGTTATTTCAGAAGAAACTCATCTCATACATATGAATTCAGGCTCACTAAGAGCAAAATTTGTGTGGGCAACACCTCCAAAGGACACTTGCTTACTGAAAGGCAAGTAAGAGCTCCTTTGTGTGATAACTGTGGAACCAAGCTCTTAAAAGCTTGACCTTTTGGTCTGTTTACTCTGTATTCTCAAAGAAGGAGTTTGCGTTCTCAGGCGAAAACTGCTCTGAGAAATGGAGTTGGGGATGCTGATGGCAGCACGACTAAATCTGTTCTTGTTGTAGAAGGCTGATGGAAAGTCATTAAGCTCAAAGTTTATGGTAGGAAGAATATTGCTATAGCAACAATATTATTTTTCTGAAGAAAAATATGCATAATCAAATATGGCTCATTGGATCCTAAAGGGAAATGAAAATTAGTATGAATTTATTTGTCTGGAATGTTGATTAGTTTAACAGTTGAAGCCAAATTCATGCTGTTTCAACCAATGCTGAAATAATTCAGCTCAATCCTGCCTGAGACTGGGTGCACCAGGGATCAGAGAGATCTGGTTAGGCAGGGAGGATCCGGGAAAGGATAAGCCAGTAGGAGTGAAAAGGAAACTTCCAGTGGGGCGGGAGGATCAGGCAGACTACCAGGAGATGGGGGAGGGAGTTACATGGGAGTAGTAGATCAGAGCAATACGACAGTTACTTCAAAATTAGCTCTATCATGTGCCTTTTCCTGGAATCATTTTTCTAAGCTTTTACAGTCATAGTCTAATTTGCCCTTTTGGAGTTACTTGAAATAAGACTGCCTTATAGTTGAAATGAGAAAGCAAGAAAATGGGGGGGAGCAAAAAAAAAAAAAAACAAATCACATATCCTTGGGGACTGCAGCCTTTCAAAGAAGGCTGCTCTGTGTCCAAGAACAGGATCCTGTGGGCAGTCTGAAATACCATAGCTTTCACTTTCAAGTTCCAGATTACCTAGCAGTGTTGATACACAATTATGCAGCATCTCAAGTGGTCCCATCACATCCCTCACAGATGGAGAGTAATTCAGCATACTGTTACTTGAAGCTGTCATGAGTGCTGTTTATGGCTAAGCTCCTTTTTATACATTTTCTTAACAAAACAAGATGCTTAAAATCGACCAGAATTAAAGCAGAACAAACAGCAGTGTAGGGGGAGGACTGTTCATTTTAGAGAAGGAATTTGCCATTTTTCTGGATCCCACTTGCTCTTAACGCTGTGCAATTCTTTGCATCTGTGTTTGCAGATTCTCACCAACCCAAACCATCACTTTGTCGACAGCTCCTTGTACAAAGATGTTATCTTAGTAGCTTGGGATCCTGCCCCTTACTCTGCAAATCTCAACGTGGTAAGATGTCTGCTTGGACCTTCCTTCCCAATCAATCTGAAAGCACTGGAAAAAATGAATGTGTTTAGTACTGCAGCCTCCTGGTTCTCACTTGTCACAATGAACCCCAAAGTCTCATACTGTTTGTGCATGAATTGGTCAAATTGGTTTATTGGTCAAAAGCTTTTTAGTAGCCAGTGCTTGTACTGGAATGGACTGGTCTGAGATGCTAGGATAGATGGTTGATGAGGTTTTTTTGATAAAATATTGCTATTTTCACATAACTGAGTTTTCTGTGTGTTTGGCACGGAGGGAGCGTTGCTAGATTTCAGAAAGAGGTTTTATCAGGAAAGGTGAAGAATTGCATCTGATTTTTTCCCACCTTCCCCTCTGCCTTCCCAGACAAAATGCAACACCCTAATGAAAACCTCTCTTGGTGCCTTCCCCATTTCTCGGGCCTCCTCCCCACCAGTCTGTATCCGCTCCCCCACAGCCACCTGTGCCCTGCCACCCACCCCCTCGCTGCGAGCAGCAGGCGTCCATCTGGTTCTCACTGGGGTGTTCTCTGCCTTGGCTGGTGCTGCAGCTCCAGTGGACCAGTTGATCTGATGGCTCTTGGCAAGGGGAGCTCGGAGCCGAGCAGGCTGCAATGTAGAAAGTGAACCTTCATCTGCTGAACTCCTTTAGCAACAGATGCCAGAGGCTGCCTGTCTCCTGTGCAGGCTGCCATCAGCCTACTTCATGTGCTGCCACCGCCAGTGGCGACGGGGACACTTTCAGAGGAAGGTTCACCCCCTTGCCTGGATCTTGTGTCAAGGCTCTTTGGACCCCTTGTTTAACATGGGCCTGTGAGTGGGCTCGTCCCGCTGCAGTGAACTGCATATTGGGGGTCTCTGTATGAAGAAGGAAGCAGAATAGCCCATAGTGAGGACTGGCTTTCTAGAAGCATCCACCAATGCAGGCTGCTTTGCTGCCTTAGCTTTTGTTCTGAGGAACCCAAATGAAACTAGTTTGATGAACATTCAAGGCCAAGTTGGACGAGGCTCTGAGCACCCTGATCCAGTTGGAGTTGCTCCTTGCGGGGGGGTTGGACTGGATGACCTTTAAAGGTCCCTTCCAACCCAAACCATTCTGTGATTCCAGTTTACGTTATTTTACATGTAGTGTTCAAAACACACTGGATACCATAAGATTATAAAAATTCTTACTTTTTTCCTCCCAGTGGTATAAGAAGCCAGACTACAATTTGTTCACACCCTACGTACAGCATCGCAGGAAGAATCCAAACCAGCCGTTTTACATTCTCCATCCAAAGTTTATATGGCAGCTCTGGGACATCATTCAGGAGAACACTAAAGAGAAGATACAGCCCAACCCTCCTTCTTCAGGTTTTATCGGTAGGTGTATCAAAGAGGGGCCCGGTAGACATGTTAGATTTAAAAAAAAAAAATTAAATATTGTAAATGTGTACATTGCACAAGGATCAATGTACATTGCACATGTACTGTTTGTTCTTGGGTGCTCTACACAGGAACCATGACTAGCTAAAACACACAGTATGAGAACTATGAAATAGCTGGATGAATTTAATGTTCTGCTTTCGTGCCCTTCATGTACATATAATGCATACCAGATTTATAAAACATACATACATCTGTGAGAAATTTGTATTATTCCATATTTATCTATTGAGAACCTACTCAATTCTGAAGTTCTTTGTTGGGACCATAGAGCAGAGATGCTCTATGACAAGTGAAAGCATGTGGTGGATCATACAGAGAGGATGCAGTCTGACAGGCCAAGCTGTATTCCCTACACAGGTCAAGGAATGGGATTTTCCATGCCCTGTCGTGGCTTCCAGTACTCAATCTGAAAGTGCCCAAGGCATCCCCCTTCTTCTTGCACTTGAAGGAATAGAGTTTCACTGTATTTTTTGGTCCTTCCTTCATATTTCTTGTGAGATAATTTGGCACTGTGCCCACAGTTTATACAACGTAACAACTTACCTGATGCATAGAGCAGGTCCTGATTGTGAATGTCTAAAGTATGCAAGTAGTCACAGTAGCAAGGCTGAGTCAGCGTCTTCCTTGCTCATGCTTCTAGAATCACAGAGGGCAACAGAGCTCCAAATACCATCTTCTGCTTTGGAAACTCCATCTTTTCTTCCTTGATGTTGTGATATTGGTCTGTGTATTTGCTGCAGGCAGAATATGCTTTTGCCATTCTTTCTGTCTGAATCTGAAAGTGAAGATACCCGAGATTGAATCCGACATGGGAAAGGTTCTTCTGAGCACTTATCTTGGGTTCTGTATACAGTAGTGGCATCTCATGACACTGTAGAGCCCATGAAAGGCCTTAGGGCGGGTGCTGAGGCTCTCAGAAGGGTGACATAAAGGTGTCTGGGAGATGCCCATCTATGACCTGAGCGGGTTGTGCTTATCTGGAGCGTGAGTGGAAAGAAGAGGAGGCCTTACATGTTGGAGGAGGATGGCTTGGCAGTTGGTTACTTCTTGAAGTGAGATTTTTGGAATCTGCTTGTAAAAATTCATAAGAAGTCTGCTCGTGTGGAATGATCTCACCAGCAGCATTCTACTTTTGCAAAAGCGTTTCTTGGAGTAATGAAGTTGTTGATAAAAATAGGTTAACAGCTGCTGATCATAAGAATAGTGAAGAGGATCATTGTGCTGTCAATCTGTACTTCCACTATATATAAGAAACACTTCAAAAGCTTTCTTTGAAGAAGTGGAGTTAATTTCACTATAAGAATAGAACAGTAATCTTCAACCTCACATCTAAATGTTCCTGACAAAAAATATCCTTCAAGCAGAGAATGCTTTGAAAATATAAATCAGTAAACAAGCAAAAATATTAACAACAAAAGCTGTACAGATAAATATATTCTGTGTGTACAGATGCAAATTTGGCTCCTTCACCTCTACTGGGAATTTTATTTATATTGTTCTTTTCCAAAGGAGATGCTCAGACATTTTGGTAATGCTATTATTAACTTTAAGAAAACAAGGCAGTAAGACAAGCTTATTGGGAGTCATATCCACCTCATTTGATAACTAGCTACTGTTCTTACAGATGCATTTTGAATATTTTAATAGGGAGGGGCTTCCTATTTTAGTAACCTTATTGCATGGATGTCTGTGCATTGCACGTGTCATGTAATATAAACTGGGACACAGTACAGAAACAGCAACTGTGTATTGCCAAAGGTGGACATAAAGGGCAAGATAAAGCATAAAAAATGTAATACAGTTTGGCAGAAATCTGGAAAATCATGTTGGTCTTCAGATCAGGTATCTCTTAACAACTGATGCAGCAAATATCTACTTGGAACTGAAGCTGGCAGATACAACTGAGTGCACCTGTGTGAAAGGCGTAGCCTGGATGTTGAGCAGATTGTTACAAAATTTATAAAATTATTTTCTATAAAATTTATAGAAAGAATGGATAAATGATGAGTGTCTTAATTTCAAGAAGATATGGAAAAAAGGTTTATTAAATGGCCACACTGCTGATACCGTTGTGTATAAACCAGCAATATGTAGGAATATAGGCTGTTGTTAAATAAAGGGTATGAATTTTCACAGGCAGAGGGACCTGTATCCCTGAATCGAAGCTCTTTGTAGCATGGACCATAGTGATTCTAATCACTTTATTAGAATAACTCATTGTAAATCTATGTGCAATGCTCTGCAATTAGAACGAATACAGACTCTGCACAAGGATCTGGTTTGTCCATATTTACCCTGGCAGAAAGTCAGGTAGCCCTCTGTGAGCTGCGGTTACTTGGGGAGGAAGAGCAGCAGTTCCTCACATCGCTGTTGCTGCCAGTAACATAGAAAAAGTAAAAAAAAAAATTGTTCTGGATCAAATGAAGCACTTTTGTTTCAAGTTTTTTAACCCACTTTATCCCCAGTTTACAAAATTCGACAAACGTATAAATTAAAACATGGAAGCATCAGACTATTTCCTTTCAGGAATGTCAGGAATGTTTTCGGGTGATCTTAGGCTGTTTCTTCAGTAATTACATTTCTCACCTGACAATTGTGTCTACTTCTGCCTCTTATACTATTTATAAGAAACTGAGTCATCCTAAAGGGAGGATGCTTGGTGCAATGTGTTCACATGGTGTTGTTCTGCAGCGGTGAGTCACCATCCTTCAACACTGAGTGATGTCACGGAAATCTTTTAACATTCTTAATAGCTGTATTAAAGCACTTAAGTCACAATATTATTAAGTCTCTTGGAAAAGGGGCCATTGGGTCATTTGTGGGGAAGAGGTAGTCTCTTGCGTGCTGTGTCTCTAGGGGGGAGTAAGAGAGTGAGAAGAGGTAGGATCTTTTTTTCCTTGGTTTCTCCATCGCGTGAGAGCTAGGGAGAACATTTTTTGTGCTTCCTTTAGGGTATTGGATGCCGTATCTCAGCATAACTCCCTCCTGCAGCTATTGGTGCCCCAGAACCCTACGTACATTAGCTCTGCGCCAGCATGTTATTGAGGAGAGGCAATAGCACTGCAATAGCTGGTGGTAGGGGTGAGGGAAGCACAGTGCATGTCCCAGCTGTAGAGGAGGGGAGAGGAGAGACTGGGGAGAGAAGTGTGGCACAGAACAGGACTGGTTGTGCTCTACAGGTTATGTACAAAATAAGGCACAGGTCTAGAATGCTTTAGTAATACCACATTTTGTGTACATTCACTTACTGGTTTAGGCCTTTTAAATATGACACTACTTCCAGCCACTTCTGAAATGGTAACATACAACACACACACACGTACAATGGAGGTGTAAAAACAGGTGAGGTGAATATTACCCAACACGGATCAGCTTCTTCCAAGAACAGAGTTTCTCACCTCCTCTCCATCAGGTTCTAACCTGTAGATGTTCCTGTCTTCAGTTTTCTTCTAAACAGGGTGTCAGCTCACGGCAGCCCATCCATCAGCAGTGTCGGGCTGCACCGTAACAATGCTACACGCAGACCCACATCTGACCGCAGTCTTTTCTGCTAAATTTGTTATTACTTGAGCATTTTTTTCTACGCAACCTAGTGATAGGTGTACGTTCAGGACATCACTGAAAGTAGGCTGAACTCACTGCCTGTCAAATTGCGTCCCATTTGTTAGGTGTAACTTCTGGGGATATACCATGTCTAGGAAGGACTGGCACAGGCAGGTCATCCTTTAGCGTGGTATTTTCTAGTGGATCCATCTCAAAGGCTATGAATAATGACCAAGAAAACATAAGAGATTTTTTTTTTTTTGGCTTGTATTCTGAGACACTGATGTGGATTTTCCCTGGCTTGTAACTTTGCCTTATGTGGCATGTCCTATCTTAGCTAATGTCACTCCTCATTATAAATTATTTACTCTTTGTGTCCCCAATCTAATCCTTAGATGAGCTTTGAGAACCCATTCTTGCATATTTTTGCATCTTTTTTGCAGCTGCCACCTTCATGCTTTTAAACCAAACTGCACAATATTCTCATCATCTTGCATTAGCGTTAAGCGATTGGCATGGTGGCTTTTTGCAGTTAAATTTGTTGGTTCACGTTTGGCTGAAAATTGAGTTTGTTAAATGAGTATTGATATGTTTGCTTCTCATCTTGAACTTTGATCTATTCAGTTTTTCTCAGAAGAAATGTAAGCATCTAACCACCAAATCTCGGATTTGGATTCCATTGGCAAATCCTACATTGACAGTTGAGAAAGCGTCATTGTTATTAGGGAAGGATTTGCCCTATCTTTTGGCAGCAGGAATAAGTGTTACCTGTTCACTTCATAGTAATGCATTTTTCACTGTGAAGAACAAACTCAGTCTTCCTCCCCTCTTTCTGAACATATCAAAGCTCAGTTTTCAATTGAGGCTGAGGGTGTATAAATTGGATAAATTGTCAGTCTCTGTTTTTACCATTCTGTTGCTACAAAACTGTTCCTATACTGCTGGTAGTTTATGTAAACGTAATTCTAACCTTACATTTTTATCATCTGAAGACTAAGACTAAAACTGCTTCCTTTAGTATAGAGAAGAGGAGGCTGAGAGGAGACCTCATTGCTCTCTACAGCTACCTGAAAGGAGGTTGTAGGGAGGCAAGCATTGGTCTCTTCTCCCAAGTAACTTGTGATAGGACAAGAGGAAATGGCCTCAAGTTGCAGCAGGGGGAGGTTAGGTTGGATATTAGGTCAGGCACGGGAGTAGGCTGACCAAGGAAGTGGTGGAGTCGCCATCCCTGGAGGTGTTCAAAGAGCCTGTAGACATGGCACTCCAGGACATGCTTTAGTAGGCATGGTGGTGTTAGGTTGACAGCTAAACTTGATGATCTTGGAGGTCTCTTCCAACCTTAAGATTCTATGATTCTATGATTGCTTGAGTTTCTCAAGAGCAGCATTCTGTGTGCATTGGATGGAATGGTACATTAGCATTCGGAAAGTTTAGAGGCTTTATAATAACGTCTAGATTATATACAGGCTTTTCTATGAAAATTTTGCTCCTGTCTCTTGTTTACTAACTCGATTTGCCATGAATTTCTACTTACCATAGTCCATCGGTACATTTTGTTAGCTTACCTCTTTTGAGGTGGTTTTACTTGGAAATACCCAGCAGCTTTTGTCTTTTTAAACAGCTAGTTGAGAGCTCTGACTGTGGTATTCTAGATTTTTACATTTTAGGTTATCTATGTGGGTGGTAGTCTTGAGATGTGTTGTAGTTTTTAGAGTAACACATGAACCACTGAACACAAAATTATAACTAAGCCCAGATTACTTTATTGTTGGGAGAAAGGCTTGTTTGAGGCTTTACAGTTGACATTACAGATTAAACAGTTATGCGTCATTAATAGTTGATAACATTGTTTTAATCTTCATTTGCATGCATCGAGACAATAGTACAAGCAAGACTATTATTACACTGCAAGATTAGCAGATCATTGTATGACTAAGAACTTAAATTTAAAATGGCTGCAGAGAGCATGCGGAATAGGGAAATGCAGCTGATCTCCAGCTCTGCTTAGAAAAAAAAAGACGCTTGCATGAACTGAGAGAAACAATTTGATGCATTAAGAGTTGCCTTTATTTCTGCTACTTACTCAGCTTGTTTGCCGGCAGTTGGTGAAGGAAGAGAATAGTGCTTACTCCTTCCAGCTCAGTTTTGTTCAAGTATTATCATGCAAACAAATAATACCTCCAAATACATAAGCTTTAAATTCCTCTTATTCTAATGAAAAGCACTGTGAAATCTGAGCATCTCCTGCTTCCTGAAATAAAGAGATAAAAGAGCAAACTCTCCTCTTAAAGCACCTAAAATCTCATTAAAAAATGGGTATTACCCAAATTTGAATAATACATTTAAAATTATATGATATTACTGGTCAGCATTTTCCAGTCTCTGCTCATATTACAGAATATATTATTGTGATTAATGTATGGCTTTTTGCATTCAACATTAAGTGATAAATATGTCATTTTCTAGGTCTACTATTTAATGCGAGTACCTATACATCAAAGATGACAAGTATTGCACAATTTATGAAGCTTAGGCACAGGGCCATTTGGTGACAATTAAATTCCTTAATAAATATTTGGTTTTCTTGTGTTTAGTACTTACTATAGTTCATGAACACAGACATAGAAGAACTCTTTTTTAGAAATACAGTATTTTAAAAAGCCAGAACTACTTTTACTGTATGTTCCAAAGAATAACTGAAGCACATTTGGCCCAGTTTCATGGAGTGACAGATTTTCCTGTGGTACCTGAAATTCAATCAAGAGAGACTATGGAAGCAGATTAACCTATAGAAAACTATACGTTCTAAATGCTTTATGTGTATTTGTAATGTTTTCAAGTGCACAGATTATCAAATACAAACGTACTAGTGTCTACTGTGTTCTGTAACTGAATTTGTGATGTGTGTGAAATGAGACACATTATGAGTATAATAATCAGATTATGTGTATTTAAATGTTTTCAACGTCTCTTACATTTTGTTAAAATGATGCTGAGTTCTTGCTGAATGTTTGAATTACACTTATTCTGTATGAAAGCATACAGCAGCTGTTGTATTCAGGTATATTAAACTATATTTTATTTACTTGTAAACTAGAGAACAATCTTTTTAAATTAGTGTCCTAACCACAATGCCTAATTGTACCGTACAAAAGATGCATGTTGGAAATTCAGAACCTCTTGAGTCATTAAAATTGCCAAGAACAAATTGAAAAACATTTTCTCCTTTTGATTAGAATCCATAGTATATGTTCATTTGTTCATTCCTTCCATGCAAGGAATTTAATCTTAATTTAATTCTGGTGTAAATGTTTTCAGCACAGATTGTAAAAGCTCAGGAGTTTATTTGTGCCAACGGGACTGAGTTTAAACCATACCCAACACTTTCTGACACCACAGATAATCTGCCAAATAGGAAAAAAAGTAACACATCTTTCTAAGGATTTTGAAATGCTAATATATATTATTTTGAAATACTTAATACTTTATTAGCATCTAATATTGTACTGTGTTATAACAAACTTGCAGGTTGACTGTTTCTCTGACAGCCACATCATTTCTTTGGAATAATATATTTTAAAATATTTTTAAAAGAATCTTCTCTGCTCATAATCATTTTTTAATTTGCCCAATGCCGTATTCAGGAACATTGCCATTCACTATAAAACATTCATAAAGCACACCTTTGAATAATCTACTGTAAACAAACTTTTCTCCATACAGGCAGAATTATTTTTCATTTTTCCATTTTCACAGTTGTAATCCAAATGGGACTTCTGAAAATCCAGCAATGGTATTAGAATTGGATTAGAGTGGCCTATACAGAAATATCTTCAGTTGTGATTTTGAATGTATAGTTGCACCAGTCCGGTTTGCCAAAGCTAGTATCATGCCAGATACCCTGACTTTTTCCTTACTGTGAAATTTAAATTGGATATTTAAGGTCTAAAAGTTTGAAAGCTTAAGCATCAGATCTGGAAAAGACAAGGTCTGATGGCCATTTTCGCACCTACTTGCTGGTTTCAGAGTCATGCCTACAGTATTATTTTTCCATGCTTCAGTAAACTTCTGAAAAGATTCCACAGCTCCATTTGCACCCTTGGAGATACTCAGTACTGGGCTGGACAGGACCCCAAGCAACCAGATCTAACTTCAAAGTTGTCCCTGCTCTGAGGGAACTCTGAACTGCCCACGCAGTTCCCTCCAGACCCCTCCACAGATCTCACACCAACTTCATCACTCAAGACTAGCAGTATTTCTGCTGATTTGTACTGGAGCTTAACAGGTTCTTGGCCAATCACCCCCCAAGGCACGATTGTGATACTGCTACTGCTGCAATAACGACAGGACCCTCGTGGATGGTGAACTGGAGACCTCTATTGTCCGGCAGCATAAGTCTTTTATAAGTTTTCTAAGTTACACGCGAAGTGCACGCACCTAATCATCTAATTCGATTGGTAGCCATATACTGTTCACGCGCCTTAAGCTTCATTTGGATTGGTTATGGATCTTTCGTTGTCTTTACTATTTTTGCCTTTGGTATTTACTTATCTTGTTCTCATTGCTGTTTTTTGTTATTGAGCAAGTGGTGTTCCAAGACATAGCTCAAATTCTTTAATATCAGACAGCTGTGCTGCACTCTCTGTTCCCACATGCTACTATTTGATTAATCTAGTTAATCTAGGTTTTAATGAGCTTTTTTTAGGGCCCACTGATGAAAAGCAGACTTTGCATTGTGCCCCGTGGACTTCTCTCGGCATTCATTCTAAGGAGTATTTCATCCTTTTTTGATATTTGCAAGCTACAGATAGCCTACAGGCTTTCCCTTTCAGCTTTTACTTTTTCTTAAGTTGTGCATGTCTTCTGGCCTTCCCTAAATACTTTGTAATTCTCTGCTTTCACTCCTATTCCAGTACCATAATCCTTATGAGTGTAAAAAATCCATCTACTCTCAAACTTAATCCTTGCACATAAAATTGACTTCTCTTTATGGTCCATGGCTAGGTCAGTCAAAGGGCAGGATTCATGCCACCTAGCTTTATATGTCTTTCTGCAGGCTCATATTTGTGTTAGTCAGCGTCAGACTTACTAGAGAAAAAAATAGGCATTTCTTAAATATGACTATGAGACCTCTGTTCCCCTCTACATGTGGAATTTTCATTCTGTACTGGGAGTGAATGTAGAACTCGCGTAGTAGAGGTATCCATGATGCCACTCAGCCTTCCCCTACAGTCAACAGATAGAAATGGGGACTTCAAGGGCATGACTTGTGTGATCCATTTTTAAATGTCTGCTCTGGGCTAAGTGGACATGCTCTCCTTCCTAAAAGCGCCCACTTTCTTCTACTGACAGCAAAGGAGCCTGTGATACTTATCTGTTGTGTGGTTATCTGCACCAGTGGGCACATTTGGTCAGATGACTCACACCTTGTTTTCATGTCTTCTCACAGTGCTCCTGGAAAAGCCAATTACATTATTTTTTCACAAAGCTCAAAAAGCTTCTGACGTAGGAGAGTGGAGGAGAAGATACTTGATAGCAAGAGCCAGACTCTTCTTTTCAGGAGTCACTGGAGAGGAACAACACTTAAACAATTCATCCCATCCTAAAGCAGACATCTAAAATAAGTCAGGTGAATTGTGCCCTAGAAATGCCTGTGTCCTGCATTGTCTATAAAGAGTGCTTTAGACCAGACAGGTCAGAGATGAGCATTAACATTTCAGTGAGATTAATTCTGTCCAGACTATAAGGTGTTGGGACAATAACTGTCTCTTCAGGCTCATTAATATCTCCTTAGGTCATACGGTAGCTAGTCTGTGCTGTTTTATATGTACTAATTGAATATTGAAGTGCAGCGTATGGCAATTCTTCACCCTACAGGCTATCAAACAATTTGGTTTTCATTCATACTGATGCTGATGATCATAGAGGAGTCCTGAGATATGAAACAAACTTGCAGATGATACTGAATCAGGCAGTGATGTGAAAAGTACACAGATGAAAGAAATAAGTAGATAGGCATGTACTTTGTGGGCAATACAGAGAAAGGAAGTAAACTTGGAAACTGCAGGTTTCCCACTACATGTGGGAGGAAATGCAAAGAGATTCAGCCACAGAAGAGAAACCTAGGAAGCGATAATGCAAAAAGAGATGTGTAAAGGTAACAAATGAGAAGTGAGGTAGGATTTCACAGAGCAGACTGGCAAGCAACGCAGGTTAACAGAAGGAAGGTCAAGTCAGCAAGCAGTCAGGTGCAGACCTCTTTGTCTTTGTGATTGCACCCAAAATGTAAAAATTCAAACATAATGTAGAAAATATTTGGGGGATCATGTAAGTGCCAAAAAGCTATTAGTAGTGTCAAAAAAATTTAAAAGATCACTGAAGGTAACTGGGGGAGAGAGGGAAGATGGGAGAACTGAGTTCTGAGGTCGATGAAAACGTAGGCAGCTTGGCACACTTACACCTGCTGGATACAGATGTCAGTAACTCACTGTAATGTCGTTAACACCAAATGAAGAGAGAAACTGAGTTAGAGTGGTACCAAAAAACATGGACTGCAATGTGAGACCTGTAGCCCTGAGAGCTCTGTTGGCAGCTCTGTTTTAGGGACTTAAGGAAAGCAAGCCAGACATGGCATTAGAAAGCAAAGAGGATAAAAACTGAGTATATCCTAGTACATGGACTGGGGTAAATGTCCTCATGGTTTAAACTGCTGCTGTTCTTTTAAAGACGGTTGATTTGTGGATTTTGTGAACTTAAGATTTCAGGAATGGCTGTACAACACTAGGGTTGTCCCCTGTGGAAGGGGCTTCACATCCTCTAAGGCACAGGACAGAACTGAAGCCATTTATTCCCTATTTTTAGTGAGGACTCTATTCATACAAAGGAAACGGCTTGTTTTCAGAAAAAAATCTTTTTTTTTTTTTTTTTTTTAGGCCTTCTCTCCCTTCAGTCTTTAATATAGTGCTATCCCACCTTATATTTTTGAATGAAAAAGCAGGAGCAGATCATTCCAGGGGAGAATTTGAGGGCTGCGACAGCTAAGTGGAGGCACCTACCTCCTTGGGCTCACGTAGATTGAATGTGTACTATTGCATGCCCTGGGGTCTTGCCCATAGGTGCCTGAGACGGGAGTGCTGGCTGTACTACACTGTTGGTCTCTTTGGTTGGGGGTGCTAAAGGAGAAAAAGTCTGGCACCGACCACTGTTTTTCCCCAGGGTAGGTTTTGGGCATTTGAAAAGTGCACCAGGTCTGGAAGTCTCAGGAGTGCTCCCATTTCCAGCAGGACAGATAAGCCTCTGTAACCCAGGGACACCTCTGTATGTGGTAATCTCTACTCATTGTCTTTGCTCATCTTTCAGTTTGTTGACCCTAGACTTCAAAACAAAGAAGTGCTGTAAATTAGCTGTTACCACTCAGAAACTAGCCTGTCTAGTTGCTGTCTTTCCTTCCTTCAAACATCATTGTCCAGCCTGAGCAAAAACTTCAGTGGACTGTCAGAAATTACGGTTATTTATGAGCAACCTAATCTGAAATCTCAAGACGTGGACTGGAAGGCATGAAAGGCAAGGAGCTAAACTAGATAGCCCAGCATGCCTTTTAGATTGATTCTGCAGGACATTGATCCGCACATCACTAAGAACTAAAACTCTACCACTTCTAAGTGGTCCATTAACTAATTTACAGGAAAGTCAATGGTACTGCTTAAAATTTCGTCATTATTGAACCATACTTGCAGTGACATGGCCATCTTCACTGTTATTAAGGAAATCATAAGAGTTCTTGACAGTTTTCCTGTCCCATAAATTGCAACGTCCTTTATTAATTTTAAGGTTAGCTGGGTAACGTGGCAGTGAAATGAAACACACTCCGGTTAAGGCTTGTACTTTCCGTCAGAGCCAATTTTCCTAAGACATTGGTGGTGGAGCTTTTGAAACTGGCTCCAGGCTTGGCTTTGGGTGCAGAAGAGAAGTCATTTTACTGTCTGTTTCTCGACGTGGTTTGTTATTGCACACTTTTCCAGCGTTCGTCCTCTGATTCAGCTGGATAACAGTTACTTTGGAGTGGCAGGTGGGCTCTCCATCAGCGGAGGAAGGATGCTGGCAGTGGAAAAGCTGACGAAAGCATTTGTAAAACTGAAACAACAAACAAACAATTCTAGACATAGTTGCTGGGCAGGGTACAATTGAGAGCATCTCTATAATTGCTTGGAGGCAAAAACGTGGTTTATTAAACTCGTACTTTTTGCTCAAATAGGGATTAAATATTTTTTTTGCCATGAATCTGTGTTTCTTGCTGCTTAGACTAAAGTTCACTTAAATTTCTGGACTTTTCCTTGGAAATTTATATGCTTTGCCTCTGTAGAGTGTAAAGCTGTAGAACAATCTAAAACATTTTCAGAACCTTTCATTTATGATGAAAGAAGATTTAATCACAGAAGTAATTGGTTTTCAGTTACTTCACACATCAGGCAGGGAAAAAATCATTTTGATAATCTAATGATAGACAGCAGGGAGAACATAAGGTTCTTTTCATTAGCAAGCCATTGAAATCTCCGTGTTCCCAAACTGCAAACTAAACTTCAGAAAATGGCTTTGCTTAATTAATGAACCAAAATAATTTTTTTATGTTAATTCATTTCGCTTGTGAGATCTACCCAAAACACCTTTGATGCTTTATGATTCCAAAGCTGTTGTACAGAACAAAAACAACAATTAGATCAATTCTCATTTGTAAGTGCAAAGTGAGCAGAATTCTACAGCTGTCTCCTCTGAGAGCTGACAGTCATATTCAACGGATAAGGATACCAATAGTGCAACAAGTGCTTTAATACATTTTCTATATTTTTTTATTTTATAAGTGAAATCTTTTTTTTAAAAAAATGGTGGCCAAGGCTTACTTTGTCATTTTCTTTTTGGCTATGTAAAACAGGAAAGGCTCCCAAAAGCTGTGACTGATGTGAAAATACTGCAGTTTAGACAGTGCTGTTGATCAATACCTGGTATTACTCCCTTTGAAAATGTGCAGCTGCAACAGTAAGATTTCTCTTGTTTCAAAGCTATAAAGACCTTCTGTTAGTACAGATTTACAGTTGTGCTGTAGGAGAACAAAGTTTGCATACACTCACCTGTCTTTCTCCTGAATCTGTCCTGGTCTAGTTTTGACCTTGAGCATGGGATAAGGGGAGTAGCAGCATCTTAGGACTGTACCTAAGGTCAAAGCGAGCCTTTGCCTGGCTTTAAACAGGAAATTAATTTCTGTGTGGCCTTTCTTAGCTGCTATTGACAGTGCTGATGATGGTCTGCCATTGAGATGTGGCAGGAAAAAATGGGTTGGCATTTTGTGGATTCCTCCTTGCTGAGCAGGAGATGGTCAGGGGCTTTTCCTCGTGACAGCACTGCTCCAAGGAGGAATTCAACTTCCTCAGCCTCTCTCCATGAGACTCTTCACAACATTGTCAGAAGCTGTGAACTTTTGTGCCATCACTACATGGGTGATGTTTCTTTATATGCCCTTCTGCATGTATTTAGGCTGCCTTCTTGGTCACGTCTTCCTGCCTAGAGAGAGGCAGGTGAATTGAAAAAGTGGAATTGGTTCAATTCCAGATTAAGAAAGACCAACATTGTAATAAGGTGGAGATGTTTCGAAGTACATTTAGAAGTACATTCATACCCTAATATTGACAACAATCTGAACGAACCGTCAAAAAGTTGTGAAGGGAAGAAACAGAGGTGATACTGGCCCATCTTCCTGTTCTTGTTTCCTCTTGCCATGGTGTACAAAAAGGAAAAGGCAAATCAGTCAGATTCTTCATAGCATTGAAGATTAGTATGTATGTAAATATTTGCAAGACACAGATATCCAAAAGTGCAGAGGAGGACAGAATGGGCATACTTGGAATTTTTTTTATATCTCCTGTACATGACAGGTCAGAGTTTAGCTGTGGAAGTGGTAGGAGTACCAAGGAGAGCTCCTTAAAAACACCAGACAGCTGCTCTGGGTGTATGTGTGTGTTCTGTATTCTGCAAGTGAATGTAAAGACCTGGTCTGTCTTGCTAAATAGCTTCAAGAATTGATAATATACAAGAAAACCAAGGAAGGTGATCAGTTGTCTCAAAAAATGAGCATGCAGTTGCATTAGGTCCTTGATTCTTGCATGGGATGTTTTGTGGACAGGATAGGGTAAATGGGGGGAGGTGGGAGAGAGCAGTCTTCTCACTCAAGGAGGCTGATGGTGGTATCCGAGCCCTTTATAAGCTTTTTATTCTTCTCTTATGATTGTTGTCCTATCCCATCAGCTCTAGAGGGATCACAGTCATTATGTATCAGGGGTAAGTAAAAACCACTCTAATAAAAGGAACTATTACTTCACTTAATGATTTTACAGAAGTAATACTTACGGCGTGCAACTGCAAAGCAGGAAAGAAAAACAGATTGGATGACTGCAGGAAAATTTCTGTGAGAAAGGTGAAATCTGGGGTTCACTTTTGTTTTCACTTTATGCTTCAGGTATCCTCATCATGATGTCCATGTGTAACGAAGTGCACGTGTACGAATACATCCCTTCAGTCCGACAGACCGACCTATGTCACTACCACGAACTCTACTACGATGCAGCTTGTACCTTAGGGGCCTACCACCCACTGCTCTACGAGAAGCTGCTGGTGCAGAGGATGAACAAAGGTTTGCAGGATGATCTGTATCGAAAGGGGAAAGTCATTTTGCCAGGGTTCAAAGCTGTCAAGTGCCCCGAACGAAATAATTTCTCACACTTGTAGAAGAGAGTCCTTCAGAAACAATGTGCAATAAGGTACTACTGTCGTACTATAAACAAGAAGAGAATACTTGAAAATTTTATCTTAGACCAATCTAGTCTTGAGTCTATAAATTGTAATTAAGTAGCAGGCATGAGAACTTCTTTTCTGAGCCTGAGTATTTATTACTGCTTTGCAAATAGTTAAAGAAAAAAAAGGCTTAGCTTACGAAAGGTGCAAAGGACATAGTTAGGCAGAAATATAATGTATTGTTGTGGGTGTGACTGTCAGAATTTGTTGGTGGTCTCTTATGCCACATAGGCTAGACTGTAATTTTTTTAAAAATGAACTTATTTAACTGTTAAACCTGGCATTGCGAAACAGCCTCTGTTGTTCACGTACAGAGTGGCCAGTTGAACAATGCAGCATTTCTCATGGCTCCATGCAGTTTTCACACTCTCCAAGAATGAAGTAATTGCTACTCTGAGCTGTGCAGTCATCGACCAGAGTAGACTTCAATACCCGTTCGTATGCAGGCTCAGTTACAGGCCTCCAGCTGTACAGGGGGCGTTAACGGTGGTGAGGAAGTTGGTGCAAATGGAAATGGCTGTACACACAGCTAAGCCAGTTAAACCACTGGATGTACTTTGGATGCCAGACCCCCATGCTCACACTGGCTGCATAGGGCAGAGGGAAGAGAGAAGTGTCTCATTTCTTTAGAGAGCAACAAATATATTCGTAACCCATTCAGGAAAAATCTCTCCCTGGGAGACCTATCAAGAGGGTGCAAGTGAGATGGAAATAATGCCTTCCCCTGGTCTGCACAGATTAAGGATATCCAGAGAAAGCCAAGGGAGGCTGTGCAGCTCTCACACATCACACTGAAAGCAAGCGTACAGGGAGCTCACCTTTCTGCAGCAAAGATAGCATTCAGCATTACAGACATCATTTGTTAGGTATTTCATTGAGACCCAAATCAAACTCACTTGTTCACAAGTTACTGCTGTTAAGAAAGTACAGGGAGTTTTCTGGCAAAAGGCTATCAGCATTTTTTACTTAACATTTGGAAGACTATACCCCAGAGAAGCTGTAATGCCTGCAAAAAACCTGACTACGGATTGCATATGGAGATAATTTGGTATTTTCCTTCATGACACATGATGAGAATATTCTCTAAGGCACTCTGAAAATCTACCTGGTTGCTAATATATTTAACGCATTATTTTTAATGAGTTTCAGATTTTCCGAGTGGCAGTAGGTTAATATTTTGGGGGTATTTTGGGTTTTTTTTTTTTCAGACAACTGTACCCTTTCTCTTAGGGTAAGTTCAGCAGAAAAGTATGTGCACAAAAACACAGCTATATCCTACTTATGTCCATTCAGTAAAAAGACAGACAGCTCAAAGAGGCACTGAAAAGAATAACTGAGTGGTTGTCGTGGAAAGTACTTTTTGTGTTTTATCTTAAGCAACAGAAAGACAGTTGAAGAGTGCATACATTATTAATGACTTTCCTCTTCAATAGTAATGTGAGTATAATCACAGAATCCTTTTTCTCTTACTCCGCTCTTTGAGTCTGACGATTTTCCTCAAAAGTGAAGAAAATGTATTTTACATAGGACTTAGGCTTATTTCCCATGTAGTCCCTTAATTTGGGCTTTATGATCCTCTTGAGATTCCTTTTGTTGACACAAAGTATGCCTAGATGCTCTAAAAACTGTACTTCTGTATTGTGTGGACAGTTATGTCCATAAATCATTTTGGTTCATGTAAAAATGAACAGGTTTTACTCACATTAGCCTTCAACTCTGGATACATTACACACTGATCTCTTTTTAATGTTATGTATGGTGGCAACTTTGATTTTTAAAGTTAATAACACTGTTATTTAATCTTGTGGAGAATAGATAACCTACATAGAACTAATTTATTTTTTCATATGTTTCGTACCCTGTTTGCAAAACATATGAAGTTTGAGCAGTGCAATCAAACATGTCTCTTTCCTGCACACTGGTTTACCTACCACATGTTTGTAAAGGAAAGAAGTTGATTAGCTTTCTAGGACTAGTGAATATGTTACTTTTCCATAAGCTGGAAATTCTCAAGTTCTGAAAAGAAAAAAAAAACGTATCACTTTGACTGGTCTACATCCACTACCCTTTAACTTTGATTTTAATGAAGATGAAAAATACTAATTGCACTACTCAACTACCCGCAGCAGGATTATGTTGTACTATTCCTTCAGTAATTTGTCAGAATAATCAACATAGCTGTTGTACAGAACAAGGCAAATGATAACGTTTCATGTAATAAGCATACCTACTTAATACATCATTTAAATTACAATGCAGAACCAGGTATGCGATGTTATAAAATGAACTCTGTATTTTTAATTTACTGGACTGTGAGCATTCAAGCCCTCCCAGAAGAAATTTTTCCTTTGCTGTATCCTGATTTATACGGCAGTCAGTGCTCCTTCCACATTTCAGAAGATGCCGCAGAGCTGTGCTGCAAACGCTTGCTCTCTCACAGAGGAAGACCGACTCACGATGCCCATCTTCTTGAAAAAATAAGGATGTGTGGCTTCCCAACACTGGTTTCCACTGTGATGTTTCACTAATCTGCCTGCTCAAACACCTTGTGGCTGCTTAATGAGATTTTACTCACCTGCCTTGTCTTGTCCTCCTTTGGTTTTTGGCACAAGTGGAAGCGTGCCTGATCTGAGGGCTCACCCCCACTTGCTGCAAGAGGGGAAGGGACAGAAATAACAGGGGAACATAAAGGACCAGCAGAGGTGCACCCATGTCCACTGCTTACATTCCATGGCATTGGCGTTGGTGGCTTTTATAAGAGCCCACCAAGTACTTTTGCATTTATGGGCACTTCCCCATCCCCCGCAAAGGTAGAGAGATCTTTAGAAAGAACCACATTCAGTAAATTTAAAACAGTGAGTGAACGTGTAGTAACACTGAACCATGTATCTTTTAATTATAATAACTATGTGCAAGAATGCTGCTTTTAGATACATATATTAAATGCAGGCAATGTGAAAGGAAATGCATTTTCCCACCCAGATCGTGGGGTTTTTTGAGAAAAAGATACAGGTATGGCTTTGTAGCTCTCCCATGTGGCTGTTGCACCCTAACAAACTGGAACTGCACGATAGATGAGATGTTTGCCCAAACGCGGCTCCTGAGGTGCATCATCAGCCAAACAAATGCCTCTGCTGGTGGATTTCCCTTCACACTTGTTGCAATGATGCAGGTTTTAAATTTATGGAGTTTTACTGACAAGCAGGAGTAAGTTGCCTTCAAAAGCTCTCAAGCCTCATTTCTGTGCCCTGGTGCTGTGGACAACATTTGCACTTAGCTGAAACAAAGCAGAAACGCAGCAGCTGCTTAAGGAAACCTGCTGAGTGTGTTCTGAATTTCATGATGCTCTTTTTTTCCACTGTGAATTCTGTAGCTTTTCTGACTTGCGGTGCTCTGTCATTTTATGCATTCAGCCTTTGGATGGTTAAATCAAGGTATTCTACTGTTTATTCAAGAAAAAGAAATAGAGGATTTTTGCCTCATTTTGAGCCAATTTTTTTTTCCCTAGGAAAAAATATTAATTGTTCCATTCCTTTATAGTTCTAAAGCTTTCCTAAGCATAAACTCACAGCTTAGTCAGTCATTCCTTGGATTAAATTATGACATTTTCTTTTTTTTTTACCTTGCTCTGCAGTTTTATGGTGTTGAAACTCTAGTAAAGTCACTGAAATTATAATGATCTAAGAAGTAAGTACCTTTGGAAAGAGAGGGGGATGATTTATGCACTCCAATCTATACTCTCTGTATACAAATTTAGCTAAACTATTGCATGTCTTTGGTCAGGACACTTTCTTTGGTGAAAACATCCAAATTCTGAACTTGTTGCTGTAGATCTCTTGTCAAAGTCAACAAAACCAAGATGTTTTTCTTAAATGAAGACAAGTGTCTACACTGAATGGTTGCACAGACTGAACACAGCCATTTTAGAGGCGGATGGAATGAAACAGGAGTTCAAAACACAGGTAGACCAATCCAATCCATAGTGGAGTTTTTCATTTCCTTTTTCTCCAATAGTTTTTAACGATGGAAAATGCCATTTGAACAGTGACACAGTTGTACCATGAGAGGAATATTAAATGCACTGACTGCAAAAATAAATGGCTACTATTTTTCCCTTCTTGCTCGCTAAAGTTGATGTGTATTGAATAGAGGAAATTGGTTTTTGAAGTAGGTAATTCAGAAAACTGTCATTAGAAAGCATCTGAGTCTTTCCCAGGAGCTATCCTCTCACACACAAGGAGGATGCCTGATTTAACTGTTTGAAATTTAAAGTAGCCCGTGTCTGGGCATACCTGCATCATTGAATGAATTTTGACACTACAAATGTCTTCTCTCTGGCTTAGTGATCAGATTCTGAGTTTTGTTCTTGAAATAAGAGTTGTGTGCAAAAGCCTTACATTTATCCATACCATCTCATCACTCTTATAATATGTAGTCATTGGAACTATTCAAATATAGACTGTGTACTTTTTTAATAGCTTTGAGAATTATTTTGTATGATGATTTTTTTAAATGAATGTGTACTCTAATAGCAAAGCTTAAAATTTTACAGGAGTCACATTTTTAAGCAGTGTTTGTATACATTTTAACACTTTTTATATTTTCTATTATGATTTTGTATATTTTTATGTATGCACAGTGTACAGATTTTTTCCTGTAAATAAAACATTTGTTTTCATTTGTTTAGGAGTGCTGGTCTTTTCATATTGCCTTGAGTAAAGGACACCGAACTGTAGATGGCATGAAAGAGGGAAGCTGCCTGTCGGTCCTGCCCACAAATGCAATGAAATCTCAACTGGAAACGGATAGATAGGCTGACAAGTAGCTTTCACAGTAAATTATGGAAAAGAGGCAAATACTGTAAAGCCAGTCTTATTCTAAAATAGACATGTCTACACAAGCGGGTGCTCTGGGATTCCCTTACAAGAATATACCATACTGCTCTAGCTTCGGCAGTAAATTTCTTGGTACAGTCAAGCCCTCTGAGGAGGTCACGTTCTGATGACTTGACTTTGTACTCGAAATGCTGGTAAAATTCAGCTAAATGTCTGTGCCACCCATTCAAGGAATCCAGTGTGATGTCTTAAAGAACAAGAACACACTTTTTTATCAATTATTAATTAAAGTGAGAAAAGTGCGTACTAGTGGATGAGAAGCTCAACATAAGCCAGCAATGCATGCTTGTAGCCCACAAAGCCAACCGCATCCTAGGCTGCATCAAAAGAAGCATGGCCAGCAGGTCGAGGGAGGTGATTCTCCCCCTCTATCCCGCTCTGGTGAGACCCCACCTGGAGTACTGCATCCAGCTCTGCAGCCCCCAACATTAAGAAGGACATGGACCAGTTGGAGAGGGTCCAGAGGAGGGCCACGAAGATGATAAGAGGGCTGGAGCACCTCTCCTATGAGGACAGGCTGAGAGAGTTGGTGCTGTTCAGCCTGGAGAAGGCTCTGGGGAGACCTTATAGTGGCCTTCCAGTACCTAAAGGTGGCTTATAGGAAAGATGGGGAGAAACTCTTTAGCAGGGCCTGTTGTGATAGGACGAGGAGTAACAGTTTTAAAAAAGAGGGAGGTAGATTCAGACTAGGTATACGGAATATATTTTTTATGATGAGGGTGGTAGAACACTGGAACAGGTTGCCCAGAGAGATGGTGGATGCCCCATCCCTGGAAACATTCAAGGTCAGGTTGGATGAGGCTCTGAGTAACCTGATCTGGTTGGAGATGTCCCTGCTCCTTGCAGGGGCTTTGGACTAGGTAGCCTTTAAAGGTCCTTTCCAATCCAAACTATTTTATTATTCTATGATTCTATGAAAAACAACTTATCAAAGGGAAAACATAACTTGCCATTCAGTCTGTGATGAAATACCATATAATTTAACCACTACAAGTCTGCTTACATCCACTAAATGTGAGGCATTCAGCTGCTTTTGATAGTCTTTGGACTATGCAGTGGCTGTAATTGGGCCAATGGAGGAGACAGCCACTGTTTTCATCCCAGGGAGTCACCATGAGTCCATGCCGCCAATAAAGCTAGTTACACATTAGTGGAATGATAAAAGTTGGATTGCTGTTGCATAAACTCCTGGCAGCCAGTAATCGTGCAGCTTGTCCTGGCAGGCAGTGTTGAGGGGATAATTACTATATGTCACAATATGCAAGTGACATCTCTCAGAAAACTCAGAACAATGAGCTACACTAGGGGGTAAAATTAATGCTGGGATGCATGAAGGAAGCAACTAATTGATGCTTTTCAAATCCATCAACTTTGCTTTTACTCTGCTTTTTTTTCATGTAAAAAGCCAACAACAACAAAACATGATCACTGTATTTCATATGATAAAATGCCCAGTAAACTTAATTGTCTATGACATGGGAGAGGATATTCTTGTCTCACTACATACAAACCAGTACCTCAGTAGGAGGTTGAAACACATGAACTATATTGCGTTGGGTACAGAGAACATCTTGCTGTACCCCCTGTCCTTTAGCAGTGACAGCTATAGGAGGTGTGACATTCCCTTTCTGATAGTACCTCAGGGAGCCTTGGAGGCAACCCATTTTCATTCCCAAAATCGGACTGCTGCTTTCTGAACCCTATGCCTTTGGAGGAGGCACCTTTTATCTTTTTACTCATGGGAGTCAGCTGTTTCACTTGAGTAGCTCTGAGAGGTATAGTTTTCTGACAGGTCAAACTTAATACAGGCATTTTGGTCTGTTTATCTGCATTATCAGCTCACCAGTTGTTATATGGCTGAAAGACACATCTTGGGACCATTGCTCCAACTTGCTGTCTTGACTGCAACAGGAACCTGTTGAAGAACAGCTCGACAAGCAAGGTAGGCGACAGTCTTTTGCTATAATTACACCCGCCACCTTCTTCTGCAGGAAACTGCACCTGCAGCAATGAGTCAGTCGTGGCTTACTGTGGGACTGCTTCATCAATCAGTATGAACAGTCCACTAACACTTGCGGTTCAGTTGGACTTCTAGTCTCACTCTCCTAGCATCTTGAGTTTTCCAGGGTGACAAGTGGATAATTTGATTGTTTCATCAGAATAGCATGGATGTATCTGCTGCCTCCTAAAACCTACCAATGTCCACTCCCTACATGTATCTTTCCTTATTTTAATATTTAGATTCTACTTTCTTACAGTGGTAAGTTACTCCAGATAGAGTACTTCAAAGAAATCACTGCACTTTTGTGCAAGTTAAGTACAGCCTGACTGCTGAGCTTCATGCCTTGATACCCAAGGCAAGTTAGAAGTGCATGCCCTGTTATTTCTTTTTCCCAAAAATATGCTAATGTTCAAGTTAATGCTGATTAAGTGTGATGGAAATGCTTAATGAATATATTAAAATGACAGGGAACTAACTGTACTGCAGTAATACAGTGGAGTTTTGTTCCCTAGAGGCAGAATAGCCACCAGAGAACTGGCAGCACAAGAAGGTTGTGACAAATCACAGGGGGAGCCATTGCTGCTGGCATTGCTGGATTCTTAAAAATGATAAAAGTAAAGAAAGGGGTCCAGGAGAAGGAAGGACGAGAGATGAGGAATGATGAAGCACAGCAAGGAAAGAGAAAAAAGCAGCTAGAAAGATGTACCATACCAGATGCAAAGGCAGAACTGCTGCTTTTTTCTAATAGTCTCTTAATTGGTTTTGGCTATTTGTTTTCTTATTCTTTTTCTGCACATCTGGAGAGGAACTCACCTCATCTGTTGGTGCTCATCTTCCTGCTGTCAGGTTTAGTGTGGTAGGATGTGATCTTAAAATGAAGAACTAAGGTAGACTTACTAAGAGTCATTTCTGCTGAGGCTCAGCTTCTTTGTAAACACATGAATCCCACAAATTAAACTGAGAAAATATCAGCAGAGTTCTAGGGCTATATTGCTACACTCTGAACAACCTCTTCTATGTGCTTATAGTCATCTGTATAATGACTGAAATAAGAAAACCCATTTCCTCTGGTGACTTGTTTCTGCACATAGACAAATAGGAACTGAATACTCTCTTGGTTACGGGATGCTGAGAGATAATTACGGTAGCAACAACTCCTTATATGCTTGTGAGAGAACTCCAAAAATCCCAAGGGGTTCAGGAGGGCAGACAATAGACACCACAGCTGCTATGATTTTATGGGAGCAGCCAGAGGGGAAAATTGCTACCAGTGCTGACTCCAGGCTGTGTCAGCTGCTGTTAATCGCCTCACTCCCAGATAGTCTGACTGCAACTTGGCTTCCTGATTAAAATATGTTGCTGGCCCACCTTCTAAACTGTAGGTTTTTTCCTCCCTCAGTCCTGGAGTGCTGATGGATGTGGTGTAGGGGCTACATCCTGCACTGTTGCTGCCATGTGCAGCAGGTATGTCTCCTGTGCAGGTGAGGTCCTCGCAGGGCAGGGGGAAACAGGAGAGGTTTGGGGGTTTCTGGATGGTTTTCTTTAAAACTAGAAGACTTTTTTTTTTTGTCTTTTTAGCATAGTTTAGTCATTCTTATAGCAGTTCAAGGAAGCATAACACGAACATGCCTCAAGAAGCTAGAGCTCATGACTTGTGACTTGTCTGATGTTTTGTAAACTAGGTGGGATTCCTGATCCAAAGTACCTACACTTTGAATTGGGACAGGGATAGCAGCAAGAATTTTTGGCAAGTTAAGGCAAGAAACATGAGATGTGCCTTTTGTGCAAGCTAAGAGTGCCTGAGGTCTACCTTGCTGCCCATGAGGCGTGTGAGCCAGGAGGTTCATCTAAGGTGCTATATCCTGAGCACAAGAAGGACAGATGTATGGGCAGATGACTGGGAGGAAAATGTGAGGAAAGTCTGGCCCTGGGCCTGTTTCTGAGCCTGCTTTTTCAGAAAAGAGAACAGGAGCATTTGCTGAAGCTTCCTACTGGACCAAGCAACATTCTTTTTCTTCCCTAGCAATATTCCTGTCTAGAGGTGTTGGGTTGTTTTTCAGTTACTTTCAGTGCTTATTTTCTTCTACACAAATGAAATGATAAGCTATCTGATGGACCTAATTTAGACTTTACAAATGCATGGGGCTGAATGTAGCTATCAGGCCATTAGGCATTTTAATGAGCAGCTGGAGCATCCCAAGAACAGTAGAGATGAGAAGAAAAGAAATCAATAACCTGTTACGAAAATAATACTAACAAAGTTGTTCCATGGTAGAAGAGCAGTGAAGGCAGAAACAAAAGAGCATATACCAATGTCCAAGAAATACTACCTTATTTTCATGAACACAGCATACTATTCAGATAATCCTTGATCATTTAAAAATACTCTTTTTAGGTAAGTCCACATGAAATATGCTCTCTGATATGAAGTGAACAAAGTGAGAGATCAAAGCTGCAGGGATCATAAACAAGGGATAGTTATTTTCCTAGAGGAAACAGAGAGAAACTTTTCTTTACCGTACTTCAATGTAACCAGCATGGCTACTGAATTTCAAAGGGACCACTTGGGCACACGAAAGCACAGTTTATTAACAACGCTACTATGTCTTCAATGCACATTGGTTTAAGTCAGCGCTGTTGGTTTCAATGGAGTTTATCATTGCAAGAAAAAAAGACCAATCGTCATATTGATCTCACGCATGCTCTTCCCAGGCCCTAAACAGAGCTACTAAAACCCATACAGTATACAAAAGGAGTAGTATATGTGAGGTTAATTCCTCCTACCTAAAACAAAATTAAGAAGAGTTTCCTAAAGCAATTTGAGGAACAAGAACAGGCAAAGACCTTCAGTGAATAACAACAAAATGGATCCTGCCTCTATTTCCTATTCCCATTTCACTAAGTCAGAATTGTTTAGGGCTTTACAGCGTGACTGATGGATCCTGACTGACAGAGGCAGCAACAAATTTAACAGTCCCTACAGTAACATTTTACTTCATGAGGAGAAATGAAGGGTCTATTACTACCATAATATGGGATGAGTGATTCCAGATTATTTTTAAATAACTCCCATTTTGCTGAAAGTTCAAAGCATAACAATGAGAACTATTTTGACACTTGAAAAATGTATATGTTTATTTAGTCATAGTCAATATGCTGTTCTGCCTACCTCGTTTCTTCTTGTATTTTCAGTTCTTCACCCATGGACTTTGGATCAGCCCACGAGGATGAAGAGACTCCAGCTGACTGTGATGGTTTTATGCTCCTATATTCCTGCCTCAATTCTGCTATGGCTGAAGTACATTAATAAATACTTGTAGAAATGTGATCTTATAACCCAAAGCAAAAAAGAACACAATGAGCTCCCTATGTGTGTAATGTAAGTTTAGGGAAAAAAGTTCTTCCAGATGTTCCTCACAGAGTTTCACTTGGCTAAGACAAGAACACTGCACAAGGAAATCCAAAGCCTTATGTTCATGAGGTTATTTTCGTAGTATGATACCATTGACTATCTTCCCTTGTAAATTATTCAGGGTCTTTTTGCTTGAGGGTGGGTCACTGTCTTGCATTCTGCCAACACTCACACATTCTCTCTCACACACACACACCCCCCACCACAAGCACAACCGAAACCCCCGTCCATCCACCCACTCACCCACCTGCGCCTAAAAAAAACCAAAAAAACAAACTTCAGCTGCTCTTGGGCATTTTATCCACTGAGTCTTCCTCAGCACTATTTTTCATTCTGCCTCTGGCTAAAACACAGGTTTTTAAGAGCCCTCCCATCCCTCAGATTCCCATTACTACCTGCCCTGTTGCTACAGCTTCTGTTGTCCAAAATGATCTTTCCACCAGTTGCAATGAACAACATACTGGAGGTGCTCTGATATGGGAATGCTGGAAGAACCTATAATTACCAGATAAACATCCTGCTGCTGGATGAGGGCTCTTGTTACAGAGCTCACGCTGTTTTTCAGGCAATGAGAGCTGCAGTGTCATATGTGGTGGCTTTGAGGGACGGGAACCAAGTCTTTATACTTTTTTATCTTTGTCTTGGTTTGCAGCCAATTAGGTATTTGGTTTACCCAAGACAGAATTAGAAATTACTGAGAATGGTTTGATTTGTGACTGTGTTTTGGTAGCCATTGTTTGGTTTTATGTGTAAGTAATGCAACAATGGAACTGATTGGGTTGAGTTTGCGGTGTCCCAGTATGAAGAGAACTATCAAAGAAGAATGAGTCTTTGAGTAAATCAGGAATAAAAGTTTATAAACTGGCTACTAATAAATTTAGTTTGAAAGCAGTTGCTATACTAAATATCAGAGGAACAAAGCTCTGCAACATCTTCTACTTCAAAAGACAAGGAACCTCAAATTTGTTTTCATTTGGACAGCATCAAATTTCTGAATTGCATTAAATGATGCAGTTTATAATTAAAAGGGATTTATTCTAATGAATTACAGGTCCAGTACAGTTTTATGTTGTATTTTCCATACTGTGGCAACCATTATTTCCTTGAGTACAGCAGCTTTTTTGTCCTGAAGGAAGAAGGACATCATGATTAAATCATATAATAAAGTTCCACAGATTTGAATTAAACTTGCCATACAAATTCATGAGATTTTGAGCAGTAATCTAACCTTTGATGCTCAAATTTCTCCTGTTGTAAATGATGTAGGATGATGATAGTTATTTGCATTACAAGGATATTAAGAATTAAGTCAATTAACAGTATTTGTTTAGAAGAGGTTACATAAAAGCTGAAAAATATTATCTGACTAGGAAATCTTATTTTGTTTTTAGTTTGTTTTTAGTATTGTGCCACTGCCACATCACCAGAGATTATTCAGTGATTGAACAGGAGAGGAAAATGAGAGATTCTGTTACCTCCAGCATTACACTTACTTTTTCAAATCTTTTTCATCTGTTGAATCTGATTGTCCTCATAAGGCAAATAAATTCTTTGTTTGTATAATCTGTTGCACTGCATTAGAGATTCTGTTTTCTTCGGGTAACCTATGCCTGCATTCAGCTTTGAAATTTTAAGTTTCAGCAAATATACAGATGGAGACCTACCTGTAAAATGGGAACACATTATAGAAAAACAGAAGCACTAGAATTAAAATGGGAAATTCTGAGGCTAGATTAGTGCTTGAACTTAGCCAGACCAAGGCGTGGGCTAAAATTCAATCTGATCCCTGACCTGGTATTGCAGCTGAGATCACTGCCACAAAAAGTCCTGTAACATCCATGCAGTGTTGTTTGGCAATATTTTGAAGAGCAGCACAAGTTCAGTCTACCTGTAGATCCTCTATGCCTCTGTAGGACCTAAACTGTCCACACCAAACTTGGAAATCAGTTCAGAAAGAGATATCAAAATGCCAAGTGCTAACATCCAACTTCTAGATCACACTGAGGTAATGGCAAATGAGAAACAGCACAGTCATTTACACTTTATCCCTTTTTTCCTGCATTCCTCTTAGCACTGACCGAGGTCTTGACCATCCAGACTCTCCCTTAAGGACAGATGTGAAGATAGCAAATAGTGATTTGGTTGAGTTTCTGTTGGTGTATACTTGCAAGAGAAAGCAGGATATCAAGGGGCCTTGCTTATAAGAATCCTAACACCTTTTTTTTTCAGCTGTGAACATAGCACATTCCTTGCTTCTGTAGTAATCTCTGGATACTGGAAGCTTCCATTTATCTCTCAATCTACCCTGCAGGCTTAATGTTACAGGTGAAAGTATATGAAAAATAGCTGATAGTAAATGGTGTCCTGAAGCTCCCAGCACAACAATAGGCTGATCATGACAAGCAAGTGCAAACAATTTGACTGAAGTTGTTTTCCCCATACTGGAGAAAAGCTAAGATGAATTTGAATTCTTAGAATTTGTTGTTTTATTGCTTTTTGGATAGTGACAATAATTTTAGAGGTTAAATCTTTTTGTACAGATATTTCCCTGCTACCTCTCAAGCAGGTAGCAATGTTAGTCTCCTGTCATTCAATCACTTCAGTTAACTCTGATTTCCCTGTCTCTGCTAGGGCAAGTGTGATTATGACCCTTTCTATTGACCAGCATCACCTGCAAGGTTCTCAGGAAACAGCAGCGGCAACAGCCCCTCTTTTCTAAGCTAATCTCAATGCAAATACAGTACAGTGGATGTGACCTCTTAAGATGAGATTCAACAATATTTTTCTTTTGAAAGTTGTGCATCAAAATGTTTACCTGCACCATGCCTGGGGCTTAATTCTAAATGACACTGATCACTTAAACCTCTGAAGAAATATGTTAGTCATCTAGGTTTACAAAATATGTGGAAGAGACAAGAAAAGACCTAATAAGTGTCTTATTTGACAAAATTACTTTCTGTATCACAGAGTAATAGAATGGTGTGAGTTGGAAGGGACCTTTAAAGATCAACTAGTCCGATCCCCCTGCCATGGGCAGGGACATCTTTCACTAGATCATGTTGCCCAAAACTCCATTCAACCTGGCATTAAACAGTTCCAGTGACAGGGCATCCATAACATCTCTGAGCAACCTGTTCAAGGTCTCACCAAACCTTCATGGTAAAAAATTTATTCCTTACATCCAATACAAATCTACCTTCTTTCAATTTAAAACCACTGCCCCTTGTCCTGTCACTACAGGCCCTCATAAAAAGTCTCTATCGATCTTTCTTATAAGCCCCCTTTATATATTGAAAGGCTGCAATAAGGTCTTCCCAGAATCACCTTTTCTCCAGGCTGGACACCAACTATCTCAGCCTTTCTTCAGCAGAGAAGTCTTCCAGTCCTTTGACCATTTTTGTGGTCCTCTTCTGGACCTGCTCTAGCAGGTCCATGTCTTTCTTGCACTGGGGGCTCTAGAGCTGAACGGAGTACTCCAGATGGGGTCTTATGAGAGCAGAATAGAGGGGGAGAATCACCTCACTCTTCCTGCTGGCCATGCTTCTTTTGATGCAGCCTGGGATGCAACTGGCTTCTGGGCTGCAAGCACACATTGCCAGCTCATGTCCAGCTTTTCATCCACTAGTACCACCAAGTCCTTTTCCACAGGACTGCTCTCAATTCATTTTTTCCTCATTCTATATTAATACTGGTGATTTCCCTGACCCAGATGCAGGACCTTGCATATGGCCTTTTTGAACTTCATAATATTTGCACAGGCCCACTCCTCAAGCACGTCAAGGTCCTTCTGGATGGCTTCTCTTCCCTCAAGTATATCAATGGCTTCATTCAGTTTGATGTTATCTGAGGGTGCATTCAATCCCCCTACATCTTTAATTAAGATATTAAATAGTATTGATACCAGTACAGACCCCTGAGGGATCCTCTCTCTCTCTCTTTTTGCACTACTTGTCACTTCAAATTTGACCTCAGCTTCACTCTCTTTGGAGTCTCCTCTATTCTCCTTATTTCAGAAATGCCTGTTTTCTTTTGCAAGGTGGATACAGACTACAAAAGGATCCCATTGTCTTTGCCACAAACCCCACTCACTGCATTTTCCCCTAGGTGTTCCAACCCATTCATTTCCCTTGTCTACAGTGGAGGTCTCTTCCCACTTCTGTGAAGCCCTATGTTTCTCCACTGCTATGAAAAGAGCAATATAAGAAGAGACATCAACATATTAGATACTGTTTAAAATCATATATAAAGTAAAGAGATATTGCTGCTCTTCTTCCTGAAAGGAAGATGTTTTAAATAGATGTCATTTAAACTACTGCATTCCCTAGACATAAGTTGCAAGTTATTATATGGTCCAGAAAACATGTGCTTATCTTGTTTTCATTCATTCATGTGTATTAGTTTCCAATTATAATTAACATTTTGCTTGCATGAGAGGTGGCCTGGCTGCCTGCTTCCTACTTTTGCCCTGGGTCTAAAGAAACAAGTCCTAAACCCTTCTGTGATGTTGAAGCCAGTCCAGCCCCCAGAGAGCATCCACACAGCAGGCAGGACAAGGCTGAGCTCACGTCAACATGCTCAGCCAGGTTGTACCAAGGATGCAGCCTGGGGCAGCATGAAGGTTGCCTGGGGCTGCTTGAGACCCTAGTTAAATGGCAGATTATTTGCCTGAACTGATCTTTTTTGCCATGAGCTGCAAGAGAAATTCCTAAAGTAATTCTGAACTGTGTGAAATACGGTTAAACCTTATGACAGCAGCAAAGGTGCCCTAGAGACCTTTCTTCTCTTTGCCCCTCAGCTTTAAAAAGTCATAACACTGCATGTTGGGAGAGAAATAAAGTCAAAACACTTCTGAATTGTACTGTGGTATTGTACTTAGTGTAGAGTATTCTGCACTAAGAGATCATTTTGACTTTGGCCATTGTCAACTTAATGGCCATTGTCAACTTAAGAGCTCGGGTGTGCAATTCTATTCGGACAAAAATTCTTGCTATTTCCAGATGACTGAGAAGGTAACGCAGCATCACTTCCTTATGTTGACAATTAAGTCGACGATCATGTTGCCAAAGTCAGCCCAGCTACCAGTGAAGAGGACAGATGAAAAAACAGATCATGAGTATTAACATATACATGAAATTTTAATGAAAAAATACAAAACCTTACGATAAAAAATCTTACGATAAGCCCACGAGCCTCTTAGGAGGGCACAAACCAAACAAACAGGGTCTCTTTTCAGGACTTAATAGGTGTGTTCCAACTGGTGCATAAAATGAGGCTTGGCACAATTGTCCCTGCATGGTATATTATCTTTTCAGATCTACAGTTTTGTGTCCTCACAGCTAAAATATTTCAGTTTTCCAAGTGTGAAAATGAGCAATTTAAAAAAAACCCAACCCAACGTTAGCTTATCCACATATTCCTGCAGCTTTAAAAGTGAAACATTACCTTTCTGCTGAAAATACTGAAAACTGCACAATACCACACGAAAATTGGCTGTTAAGATACAGCTGTTAAGCAGTCGGTTGGTAAATGTTAAGGTTATTATTATTTTTTTAATGAATATCATGTGTAGCTCTGTTTCCCAAAGTGCATATGCATTTCTCCCTGCTCAGTGCATAAGGTAAGATGAAGAAAGACTGAAAAGGGTTGCCGGAAAACTGCATGTACAAGGCACAGACAGATTATTATTAAAGAAAGAAAGACTCCTTGTTCCTCGTCTGGCAGCAGGGAAGTTCCACGAAGGCCCTGGAAAAGGGGACTGGTGTGGGTAGTGACCCACTAGGCGAGCGGCAGGTGGTGGTGGTACAGCTCCCCGGGGACCCCCGCTGCCACAGCGTGCCTGGGAGCTGTCTGACTTGTGATCTGAGTCAGTACTAGTTCTCTGGACGGTGTGCTATTATGCATCCTAACGTAGCAAAACAATATGAAAACGCCTTTCCTTTTGCTCACAGTTCTAACCTGCTGGGGAAAATCCACATCTCTGCTGGGTTAACTCCTGCTTATCACACAGCTCACTCCAAAAATGTTCCCCTGCTTCTTCACCGCCTTCCTGTAGAGGGTTCTCAGCTTGGGCACAGGTGTCTGTTTTACCTTGTGTGCATGAACAATGAAAATAAACCTAAAGACAATTCAATGTGTGGGCAGCCCCATTGCAGAAACAGAGCTATGTGCCTGAGGAAGTGCTCGCTCCTGAGAGGCACAGTTGCACACGCTGAGTCCAGGTCTCATTGGGAACACTCTTAAGTACGTTATTATTATTATTATTATTATTATTATTATTATTATTATTATTATTATTATTATCTCATTGTCTAACAGAAAAAGAAAAAAAAAAGGTCTTTGTAGTCGGCTTAGTTTGTTCATTCTTTCAAATTAATTTTTCCTTCACTCAGCCCCCCCAATACATGATAAACTTGGAAAGGTCACAGTATTCATTATTTTCAAGTAAGTGTGTATATTCTTTTCTGCATTACTACTCCAAATCCTTGGGGAAAATGACAGGGTCAGCTTCTATTTTTAAAAGCGCAATGATTTTAATACAAGAAGTCACAGAGTAGAAATCAAACTGCTAATCAGTGACTTTTATTCACATCTAATACATCCCTTCCCTCACACTCTCCCTCCTTACTTTTTGCTCAGAGGTACTTTCTGACACCAGCAGTAGCACGTGGCTGATCACAGGGTTTGGGTGGGCTTTTTCCCCGATTGTAATATGCAAAACAGTATTAGATGTGCAAGGCTGAGTTTCAGTAGTCCAGGGAGCCTCAGTTGCACTACCTGAGCAACTGAATTTGTGGAAGTAATTAGCTGAAAGCCCATGAGCTGCAGTGGAGCAAGGCTATTTTACACCAACACAGGTTGTGATTTATAATCTGGTCAGTGGCTTCCAAGTGATTGGTTCTGTAGATCTTTGAGTGATACAGGTTTAATTTGACTTAAATTTG